>MU721813.1:0-19201 GCA_026770625.1 Nicotiana glauca
TTTTGTCACTTAAATTGGAAAAAACTCCCTTATGCATTACCCTTGGGGTAGGCGTGTAAAAAGGAGGTGTGACAGAGACAGTGGATCACCTGTTTTTCAAATGCAGTTATGCATCAAGAATATGGGCAGCAATGCTACAATGACAAGGTATCCATAGGCAACCAATGATATGGGCAGAGAAGCACTACAAAGGGAGAAGTATAAAAGTTGAGCTATACAAACTTGTGCTAGCAAGATCATTATACTACATATGGCAAGAAAGGAATAGCAGAATTTTCAAGGAAGTTCAAAGAGTAGAAACCATCATTTGCAGATCAATCACACAGGATGTACATGGAAGAGGAGGAAGCAAACATAGGATACAAAAGTGATTGCAGGAACTTAACTACTATCCTAGCTTGTAAAGTCTATTCCATAGGCAGTAGTTAAAACAGATGTTTTCTTGTAAGTAGTTGATGAAGGAAGTGGAGCAAAATCTGGGATGTGTGTCCAGATTAAGCTCAATGACAGTATGTACATATTTGCTTGTTTAATGAAATTTAATTACCAAAAAAAATAAATATGGAGTTTTAAGTTTCTAATTAAGTTGACCAGTTTAATCATACTAATTTCTAACCTATTGATACTAATGACTAACAAATTCATCGATAACACTTCCTTAACATTGACACATCGTTTTGTGCCAACTGTATTTATTGTCTAGTGCTATCCTCTTTAAACTAGATCCCCTTGGCATTGAAGAGCATGCCTTAGTTCCTGCTAATGTAACACGGATGGCAACCACTCCCTTGAGTTCCTTTGACTAGCGTGTCCTCCAAAATCTCATGCTGCACCTATACTAATGGATTCAGCGCGGGTGTGACTACACAGTAGATTTGGTCAATTCACCTAGGGTGCATCGACTAAAACTTTGAAATAGTTTGGTTAGGTCCACACCTGCATCAAATAGCTGCACATGAGTCCATGTAACGTAGATGCCTGCACAAATGCGCTGCCTAAGCAAGGTGAAATGCCCGGCCTATTCTGCACCTAATTTTAGGGTGTAAACACTCTTCAAGTGGGCCTATACCAAAATTCATCAAAAGTATAGCAAGTTGGCATGACAAGCAATGATAAGCGAATTGCTTGAGTTGTAGTGCAGTACCTAATCCATATCTAGGGCAATGTCTAAACCAAATAAATGACCACAGAATAGTACTCTTGGAGTAATTTGACAATCAAGAAGCAAAATTTGTTGATGTTGCAAAGGTTAATGCTCAACTAAGTAAATGAAGAAAATATGAGCTAGAGCACTGCATTTTATCTGCGCTAACTGAAATCTTGCAAGTGATTCATATGCACGTGGCTCTACAAAATATGTCAGCAATGTCTCAATGTGGTTAAGAACAGTGGCTTCCCAAAGACAACGAAACTACATTTTTCTGATTCTTCAACTTAACTCTATCAGCACACAAATTATTTTCAGAATAAACATTGCCCCAGAATAGTCTGAAATATGAACATCCCAACTTGTCCAAGGAGGCAGGACCACTGCATCCGAAAATTTCGGCTCAACAGTAAGATTCTTTTAGTTTACACCCAAAAAACCAGTTAAAAAAAACAAAACAATTCTAGGACTAATATTCTTCTATTACATAACGATTCCCCCTTGATTGTAGCCTGCAGTTTGTACGGACACATGTTTTGACTCAACCTCAAAGCAGAAAATAATCTTGTCCCCCACAAGCAGGACCACATCTTAGAAAGTATTTATATATAAGCCATCATAATAACAGACGGCCTTTGAATTATATGAAATACAAAATGATAGGACCTATAATAAAATCTCATCAGACAGACAATTCGTCACATGTAATGTGCACCACATAAAAACAGCAACACCCCACATTCAAATGCATAAAAACAAAGACAAAACAGAGAAA
Source organism: Nicotiana glauca (assembly GCA_026770625.1). Taxonomy (NCBI): domain Eukaryota; kingdom Viridiplantae; phylum Streptophyta; class Magnoliopsida; order Solanales; family Solanaceae; genus Nicotiana; species Nicotiana glauca. The sequence goes on from MU721813.1 coordinate 1,923, forward strand.
GCAATCTTTCACGCTCATTACTGGAAGCTTTTTATCCATTCTCGTATTGGTCAGCAAGTCAATACCTTTGCACATCAATCCATAAAATCTTTATAATGTTTATTTATGCTGATTTTGCCCTGGGATTCTATAAAAATGGATATTATTCCGTGCAGATGTTGGTCATGGTGGGTAAAACTTGTATCAGTCCAAGAACATACCTCTCTAAGCTTCCTCAAATATCAGGACCACCTCTATTATATATGCTATTTAGTACATCCCAAACGATATGCTAAACTAGCATTTCAGCATCAGTGATGTCACATGCCATTGGCTTCTCCTGAAACAAATCTGCTGAAGGCAACATGACAGGATAAGTGAGTTGTCTGAGCTATAGTTGAGTAACAACAACAACCCAGTATAATCCCACTTAGTGGAGCATAGGGAAGGTAGTATGTACGCAGACATTACCCCTACCCTTGGGGTAGAGTGGCTGTTTCCAAATAGACCACCGGCGCTAGTTCTACTCTTGAAGTAATCTGAACAATCGAGAGAAACAACATTTGGCATCATTGCAGAGATTAATTCTCAAATAAGCTTTTAAAAAAAGATCAGCTGAAGAACTACAGTTTTATCTGCGCTAAGTTAAAAGTTGCAAGTGATTGATATGCACTTGCTCTAGAATACTTTTTTTTTTAGATATTGTAAACCCCACCCCTGCCCAGGAGTCAAAAGGTGGCTATTGCCTTTTGGCTCCTTAATGACTCAAAGACCCGAGCTCACGGTTGGAGGTGGAGGGCCTTTTCCACTAGGTTATCCTCCCTTGTTGGCTCTACTTATAAATGTCTTATCGTCTTTCAATTCTGCAGTTAAGAAATAGGTTCCCTCCCATAAATAACAAATCTTGATTTTGGTTTTTGTTCAAGATCACCAGATGATTTTCTCAACTTCAAGCACAAACATCATTTTCAAGATATACACCATCCCACAAAAGTCTTAAAGATGAACAATCCCAGCGATGTCCAAGGAGGTAGGACCACAGAGTTCAAAGTACTTCATCAGTAAGATCCTTTTGGTTTACATCCAAAACACCAGTTCAAGAAAAAACAAAATATTTTGGGAGTAGCATCCTACGGAAGTATATTTTCAATCAACCTAAAGACAGAAGTCAATCTTGCACCCCCCCTAAAAAAAAAAAAAAGCAGGACCACAACTTCAAAATACTTATATACAAGCCACCACAATGGTACATGATATTTGAATTTAATATGAAATGAAGAATGATAGAGCAATAATAGTATTCAATCAAACAATCATCACATGATATGTGCACCACAAAAAACATCATACGCCCTACGTTTAAACACATAATGAGACAATAAAAATACCTAGTGAAGCCGACATTTCACGCACATTACTGGAAGCTTTTAATCCAATCATAGCTTTTTCATATAGGTCAGCAAATCATAACCTTTGCAATTCCATCCAGATTCTTTTTTAATGTTCACTTTTATTGATTTTTCCCTAGGATTCTATAAACACAGATATTATTCGTTTCAAAGTTGGTCATAGTGAGTACAACTTGAATACTCCAAGAACACATCCTTTCCAAACTTCCACACGTACTGGGATCACATGGCGAATTCAGAATTTGAATTTAATGGATTCAAACTTTCCAAGTACTCAACTGCATGAGAAAAGAAATACTTTGTGATTTGTTCCCATCAACCTAAGTCTTGGTGAACAGAGCTACCTGGTACCTGAGCTACCAAGCTGTCCCGAACACCACTGTCATTAAAAAAAAATGTATAGTGGGTTCAATTAATTGAACCCGTTCCTAAAGCTATAGGTCCATTCCTGACCAGGACCACCTATTTTATATCTGCCATTTTATTTTCATATTTTTGGGCCATCTAATACTTCCTCATTTTATTATGATAGATAAACTATACCACAATAATACCGACAAATTCTGGATAATAATTATCTGGAGAGAAGATCAATAATACCAATAATTTATTAGAGTATAATTTTCATTAGGTAGGCCATTAATAAATGAGAAAGCAACAAACTAAAACGATCACACATTATCAATTTTGATTTCAAATTGAGACTTATAATCCTTATGCTGTCGTAGTCGTCATGAAGACAGTTACATCAGACGTCATTTGATTGAAAAATCAACCGAAATATTTCTAAACAATTCACTAAATAGATGCATCATCTAATACACATAAAACATCAAAATTTCGGACTAAAAATTCGCAAATTCAATCAACACATATAATGTATACAACAACAACAGTATAATCACACTTAGTGGGGTTTGGGGAGGATAGTGTGTACGCAGACCTTACCCTTACCCTGGGGTAGAGAGGCTGTTTCCAAATAGACCACCGACATCCTTCCCTAAAAAAACTTCCGACCTTGCTGTTGCTGTTGGGAGACTCGAACTCACAACCTCTTGGTTGAAAGCGGAGGTTACTTATCAGAGCAACCCCTCTTTTCTTCACATATAATAGCGGAGGTTACTTATCAGAGCAACCCCTCTTTTCTTCACATATAATATATAGAAAATTTATAAAAAAAAAAAAGGAGAGAGAGAAAAATAATTACCTAAGGGAGACAGCTCGCGCCACCGCAGAGGTGTCCGATGCCGCGGAATTTCAGCTACCGTAGATAGAGGTGATCGCGTACATTACTGTTAGAAATTTCAGATTTTAAAATAAAGAAGTAGAACATATGAGTGTTACGCTGAAAGAAAATGAAAATGTAAAAATTAGAGCTGCCAATATGGTCGGGCCGGGCTAATCCAGCCCAGCCAACGTGGGCTTTAGTAATTGACGGGTTAGGCTGGGTTAGCCCACATTTTGATGGGTCTTATAATGGTCAGCTCACTCCAGCCATATGTGGGTTGCGAGCCCCCACGGGTCGGCCCATTATTTTTAAAAATATAATTTTATAATTTTTCTTTATGTTCTAACCTAAAAAAATATAATTATTTAAAAGCTAAAAAATATCTTATTTCAAAATATTTGTAAAACTTAATAACTTTTTATATATTGAACTTTTTATATTGTTCCAATATATCACAATAAACACTAAAAAAAGTTAAAGATAAGACTATATTTAATTCACTAAGAGTCAAAACTTAAAACAAACTATTCAAGAGAACGTTCATGATGCTTATGAGATATCCAACACATCATCTTCATCGAACACATTTAAATTCGCTTGTGACAAGGTTGTCTTCAACATCTTCACTTTCATCTACAATTCATATGCAATATTAATTAGTTAAATATTAAAAATAATCAAATTTTAAATATTAATAATATATAAATTCACATAAAAAAATATTACCAGTTTGAGTTTAGGAAAACTTGTGCAACCAATTTCGAGTAGTAACAAGCGTTTGGACATTTTCATAATAATTGCAACTTCTGTCATTATAAGAACACGCCACCAATGCTAAATGTTGATTACAATGTTACAATGGTAATAACAATATAGTTTGACTCGAAAGTTAACAAATACTTTGCAAGTAAATACAATCAAAAATAGATCAAAGGTAAATCGTAATCGAAAATAATAAGACCTAGAAATATGAATTATAAATCTGATTGGTTTTGACAGATTGAGTGTTCCAGAGAGTAAGAGAGATAAAGATAGAGAGCTTGTATTAGAAAAGATCTCATCTCCTTTACAACATTGAGATCCTCCTTTATATAACAGGAGAACCCCCACGAAATAATAAAATAATACAGGGGTAGGTCACGTGTCTTTGAGGGGACGACGAGACTTAGGAGCACATTTTCGCTCCGACATTCTGAGGTCGTACCCTCACTACGACTATTGCTTAGTCATGGGTCGTATCTACCGCAATGGGCAGAATATGACCATATACAGTTAGTCTCCCCGTTCGTTGGTGACGTAACGAAATGCGTCGCCGATGGACGGAACCGTAAACCTTGTACTGGGAAAATTTTGACCATGTTTGGAGACGCCGACGTGAAGGGGCGACCATTTGAATCTGTTGATATATTGGCGCGCAAGCCCTTCCCTGAAATGACGTCACCGTATGCAGGCGTCATCATTACGCGTGTTCCCGAGGAAGTACAAAAGGTGTTCTGATGCTTGGTTTCCCGCGCATGTTTGGGTTTTGCCTCTTCGATTTCAACGCTACCCATCCCTATAAATAGTGAAAGGGTTCAATTTAACCTAGCTTTAGATCATTTGCAAAAGTTTTTATTTCAAGAAAAACGCCTCCTTTTTACGAAAACACACCGCTTCGGAGATAGTATACTTGTGGTTGTGTGGTACATCACTCCGTAATCGGAAATCATGACAAAACCTAAACGTGATATCGCTCCGGGGGCTCGTAACAATAAATCATCTGACGTACCGCCTCCATCCGACGGTAATAAGGGGGAGAAATGGGAGGATCTCACCCATCTTACTGTAAATAACGTACTCCCAAAGCAACTCCTCGTAAGGAAAGACTTTCAACGGGATTCTCCCGAACAACCTTAGGAGAAATCTGAGTTAAAACAAACTGATTTAGACCTTCTTCGTACGTCGTGTGATATACCTGCTCACGTGGAGATGGTTCTAGCGGGAGAGGATTACGCGAACGCCCACAGACCGGGGTATTGTACGTTCTACGAATATCCCTTTCTGATCGGCTATGGCCTCCCCATTCTTCTATTGGCGGAAGAACTCTTCCGTTTCTACAATATGTGTCCCACCCAACTCACTTTGTATACCCTAAAGGTGTGTAGGGTAGTGTCTACATACGCGGAGCTGGCTGGGTTGGAGGTCTCTGTTCACCACCTTTTACAGCTATTCAACGCCAGCTACCTGAGGGGTACCATGCTGCATTTAAAAAATCGTGGATCGAAGGTGTTGGTCGTGCAAACCGACGATCGGCCTAACGGGGGCTATTGGCATAGATACTTCTTCATCAGGATGGTACGCTAGTGTACAATCCCATCGGATTCCCTGAGAGGTGGAATTCGAGACGTAAGTATTCCTATCCGTCGAGTCATTTATTGTACGTGGCTTTAGCGGTTCCGATTATATCATCCTTATGATTTTTCTGTTACTTTGCAGCAATAGCTCACACTCCTCAGTTCATAACCGATATTAAGCAGTGGGTATCCGATTTGCTGCCTCTCGCGGAAGGTACCCGTACGTGGGCAGAATTCATTGAACGTTATGGCCCTGCGAGCCCTTCAAGTATTTCTTCGACTTTAGTTAGTTGCTTTCGCGAACTTCGTTAGCTAAATCACTTTTGTTGCCAGGTCGAAGTGCTCCTAGGAGGAGGGCGAAGGCACCCACCTCCTCCCGATCGGATGTTGGTCAGGATACGCATGAGATACTTTACTCATCTGTTAGGGAGGGGTTGACTGTTGCCTCCTTACAAGAGGTAGCTAATGCGGAGGTGGCTGCAAGTGAGGCGAGGTCGTCGACGTCGTCTCCGCAACCTGCGGACGAGCCTTCTGAGGGTGAGGAGCCCGAGGAGAGAAAAAGGAGGAGGCTCATAACGGGTAAGACGGTGGCGACGGGAGATGAAGAGAGGGACGTGCCTCGCCAAACAACTAGGCCCGTCTTTATGGCCGACGCCATCTGTTCGGGGAGGCTGGCCAACCAGATACATGCTAATGTTGGTACCAGCTCGGCTCGTGTTGCTGAGGGTGGATCATCGCCCCTTGTTGGTGGCGAAGCTGGGGGACCAACTGCTGAGGCCGCCCACGGGAACATGGGTGAGATGGCGGAAAACCTGCACGTGTGGAGATGACAACAGACGGATCTGGCCGTCGCATCGTGATTCCAGGGGCTTACAACTTGTTACAGCACAGCGAGCGGGCTACGCTGGAGATGGCCCTACTGTGTGCTGCCCCTAAGCGCGAGATGTTGAGTGCTGTCAGCGATGCTGAGCTGTCTCGGAGGGTTGTCGGTATGGCGTTACAGGTAACTTTTTCGTTCTTACGTATGACATGAAGTTGATTTCGATGCGTACTAACTCACATGCATGTATATATATTCTTTTTTTAGACCCTGGTTTGGAAGTAGAGGGAAGGCGCCGTGAGGAGAAGAAGGCGACCGTTTTTGATAAGATGGTGAAGAGGTATAAACGGTACCGCTCCAAGCATCAAGAGGCGGCGGATCTTTTTCGGCAGGATCCAAAATTCCAGGTGCTCCGGGAGGGCCTCGAACAGAGGGAGGCACAATTGAGCCGCAGGGCGGCGGAGCTGGAGAAAACGGACGAGGAGTTGATGAAGGCGGTGGCTCGTAATAGCGAGCTGGAATCACTCCTCAAGCTGAGGGAGGAGAAGTTGGAGCTCAGCCGCGGAGTGACGGCGGAGGTAACTGATCTTGATCATAGGGTAGCGGCTTTGACAGCCGAGCTCGAAGCTAAGGCTGCCGAGATCGACGTCCTCAAGCGTACTGCCCCGCCACAGCTCGTGGACGCGGCCAAAGATGCGCACGAGATGTGGATATACGCGGAAGCTAAATTGGACGTGTATAAAAAACTTCTTGTTGCGAAACGTGCCTCTGAGGAGGAAGTTCAAGAGCATTAGCGCGAGGCTCGTGCCGCCCGTGTAGCTTGTGGGTACAGCTCCGACTCTCCTGACCGAGAGGTTTACACTTCGGAGGACGTCAACCGGCTCGAGTCCGACCCATGGTTTAATGAGGCCGCGATGGTCGAGAAGGGGGGCGAGCGGATGGAGATGACAAACCTGGCGAGGCCCCTTAGGACTTGTATAGGTTTTTTTTTTTGGAATGTAACGGGAGTCCTCCATGGGACTAAATGTATATAATTTTTTGTTATAGTGAAAGAGTTATACTTGTGTTGCTATTCTTTTGTGTTGTTCTTTGTTTATGCATTGTTTGTCACCGTCGGGCTTGGCCGACGTATCAGTTGTGATAGCTTTTGGCCGGTAGGATATAATTTTAACTTTTGTTGAAGCGTTATCCGTCGTCGTCGAGCGTGGTCGACGATCATTGGCGATAGCCTTTGGCCCATAGGATGTAACTTCAACTGCCGTTGAAGTGTTATCCGTCATCGTCGAGCGGTGTCGACGATCATTGGCGATGGCCTTTGGCCCATAGGATGTAACTTCAACTGTAGTTGGAGTGTTATCCGTCGTCGTCGAGCGGGGTCGACGATCATTGGCGATGGCCTTTGGCCCATAGGGTGTAACTTCAACTGTCGTTGGAGTGTTATCCATCGTCATCGAACGGGGTCGACGATCATTAGCGATGGCCTTTGGCCCATAGGATGTAACTTCAACTGTCGTTGGAGTGTTATCCGTCGTCATCGAGCGGGGTCGACGATCATTGGCGATGGCCTTTGGACCATAGGATGTAACTTCAACTGTCATTGGAGTGTTATCCGTCGTCGTTGAACGGGGTTGATGATCATTGGCGATGGCCTTTGGTCCTTATGATGTAACTTCAACTATCATTGAAGTGTTATCCGTCGTCGTCGAGCAGGGTCGACGATCATTGGTGATGGCCTTTGGCCCATAGGATGTAACTTCAACTGTCGTTGGAGTGTTATCCGTTGTTGTCGAGCGGGGTCGACGATCATTGGCGATGGCCTTTGGCCCTTAGGATGTAACTTCAACTGTCGTTGGAGTGTTATCCATCGTCGTCGAGCGGGGTAGACGATCATTGGCGATGACCTTTGGTCCTTAGGATGTAACTTCAACTATCGTTGAAGCGTTATCCGTCGTCGTCGAGCGGGGTCGACGATCATTGGCGATGACCTTTGGTCCTTAGGATGTAACTTCAACTGTCGTTGAAGTGTTATCCGTCGTCATCGAGCGGGGTCGACGATCATTGGCGATGGCCTTTGGCCCATAAGATGTAACTTCAACTGTCGTTGGAGTGTTATCCGTCGTTGTCGAGCGGGGTCGACGATCATTGGCGATGGCCTTTGGCCCTTAGGATGTAACTTCAACTGTCGTTGGAGTGTTATCCATCGTCGTCGAGCGGGGTTGACGATAATTGGCGATGGCCTTTAGCCGCTTACATAATGGAGAAGGTGGACTTAGCCGCTTACATAATGGAGAAGGTGGCCTTAGCCGCTTACATAATGGAGAAGGTGGCCTTAGCCACTTACATAATGGAGAAGGTGGCCTTAGCCGCTTATATAATGGAGAAGGTGGCCTTAGCCACTTACATAATGGAGACTCAACTAGGCTAGTCCCTTTATTATATCGGACTGGAGAAACGCGTCGAATGGCCGGTATGATAAACCCGTCTCCATACGCCCTTGGGTATCCCCTTCGCCGCTTCGTTAAAAACCTCCACGAGAAAACCCAATTGGGACAAAACTCGGGTAAGGGAAAAAGAGTACGACTCGGGAGACGCCCTTCAAAAGTGGAAGTATTTGAGGTGGGCGACGTTCCAGTTGTTCTGGAGTGTTTTTCCTTCCATTGTTTCCAACTGGAATGCTCCTTTGCCTGCATCTGCTGTGAGTTTATATGGCCCGCTCCAATTGGCGCCCAGTTTCCCTTCGCTTGGGTTTTTTGACTCCAAAGTTTTGGCTTTGAGGACGTAGTCTCCTACTTTGAGTGGTCGTATTTTAGATTTTTTGTTGTAATACCTTTTGACCTGTTCCTTTTGAGCTGTCATTCTTATATGGGCCATATCTCTTCGTTCTTCGGCTTCATCGAGGTCTTGAAGCCTACCCATGTCATTGTCCGGTTCGCTGGTGTGTGAATATCTCAGGCTTGGTTCGCCAATTTCGACTGGTATAACCGCATCGGTTCCGTAGACCAGCGAGTATGGTGTTTCTCCTGTACTGGATTTGGGCGTTGTTCGGTATGCCTAGAGTACCTCTGGTAGTAATTCGGGCCAGAGCCCTTTGGCTTCTTCGAGTTTCTTCTTTAGTATGTTCAATATTGCTTTTTTGGATGCTTCTGCTTGGCCGTTGGCGGCGGGGTGATATGGCGTGGAGAGTATCCGTTTGATATGACATTTGTTGCAGAACTCCGTTATCTTTTTGCCGATAAATTGTGGGCCGTTGTAGCAGCTTATTTCTTTAGGGATGTCGAAGTGGCATATGATGTTTTTCCAAATGAAGGCGATGACTTCCTGTTCGCGTATTTGGGCGTACGCACCTTCTTCTACCCACTTGGAGAAGTAGTCAGTCAAAACTAATAGAAATCGTACCTTTCCTCGCCCTGCTGGCAGGGGGCCGATTATCTCCATTCCCCATTTGATGAAGGGCCAAGGTGACGTTACTGAGTTTAGGGGATCTCCCGGTTGACGTATCATGGGGGTGTACCTTTGGCATTGTTCTCACCTGTGAACATACTCTGCTGCCTCATTTTTCATTGTGGGCCAGTAGTACCCGACGCGGATGATGCAACGGACAAGAGCGCGATTACCGGTCTGTGCGCCACAGTGACCCTCATGTACCTCTTCGAGTACTTTCCTTGTTTGGTGCGGCCCCAAGCACTTAGCGAGGGGTCCGCCAAACATTCTTTTGTATAGATCGTGATTTATTAGGCAGTATTGGGTGGCCGGTACGCGGAGCTTTTTGGCTGCTTTTTTGTCGAGTGGGAGTGTTCAGTCCTGCAGATATGAGATAAACTGGTTGCGCCAGTCCCAAGTTAGATTTAAAGAGAGTACCTCAGTGTGATCTATGGCTGAGTGGAGCAGGGTGACTACATTTCCCTTGTTGATGTTTTTGGTGGCTGCAGCCAATTTGGCTAGGCCGTTTGCTTCGACTTTCTGCGCCCTCGGGATTTGTTCCAGGCGGTGCTCGTCGAACTCGGGCATCAACTTGTGAATTTCTCATTGATATTTCTGCAGTCTCTGTTCCTTGATCTGGTAAGTCCCGGTGACCTGGTTCACCACGAGTTGAGATTCGCAATGGAGGATGAGTCGTCGAGCTTCGTATTTGATGGCTAACCTCATACCTGCAATCACGACCTCGTACTCGGCCTCGTTGTTAGTCATCTCGGGGTATCGTATGGACTGACGAATTATTTTTCCCGTGGGGACCTCGAGTACGAGTCCTAGTCCCGATCCCGAGGCGTTGGAAGTGCCATCAGTGTAGAGGGTCCAGAGGTCGGTACTAAGAGTGGCGCGAATGGCCTCTAGTTCCGCTTCCGGCAGAATCTCTGTACTGAAATAGGTGACAAAATCTGCAAGTACTTGTGACTTGATGAAATTTCTTGGGTGATAGGATATGTCATGCTCGCTGAGCTCTATGGCCCATCTGGCGAGCCTGCCCGACAACTCGGGTTTGTGTAGGATGCTTCTCAGAAGGATGGTCGTTATGACTTTTATGGGATGGCACTGAAAGTAAGGTAAGCTTTCGTGAAGCTATGACTAGTGCCAGAGGCAACTTCTCGAGGTGTGGATACCGTATTTCGGCATCCACTAGGGTTTTGCTGATATAGTAAATAGGAGACTGCGTACCTTTGTTTTCACGGACCAGGACTGCACTGACAGCGACTTCGGACACCGCTAGGTATACTAACAAGGGTTCTCCAAGGTTCGCTTTAACTAGCAATGGTGGCGAAGACAGGTATTCTTTCAGTTTTTTCAAAGCCTCGGTGCATTCCTCGTTCCATTGTAGTCCGTGATATTTTCTCAATACATTGAAAAATTTATGGCATCTGTCGGAGGATCGTGAGATGAACCTGGATAGGGCGGCTATTCGCCCTGTCAGCTTTTGTACCTGTTTTTTGCTATTCAAGGTTTCAGGTATTGCGTCTATTGCCTTGATCTGGTCCGGGTTGACTTCGATACCTCGTTGTGATACGAGGAAACCCAAGAACTTCCCTGATGTTACGCCGAAGGCGCACTTTTTTGGGTTCAGTTTCATCCCATATTGTCGTAGTATCTCAAAGGCTTCTTTTAGATGGTCGAGGTGGTCTTCTTTGTTTGCCGATTTTACTAGCATATCGTCGATGTAGACTTCCATGGTCTTGCCAAGCTGTTCCTTGAACATTCTGGTAACCAGTCTCTGATACGTAGCCCCTGCGTTTTTGAGTCCGAATGGCATCACCTTGTAGCAATATGTCCCCTGGTGGGTGATGAAGGTTGTCTTTTCTTGGTCCTCCTCGGCCATCATGATTCGGTTGTAGCTGGAGTAGGCATCTAAGAAGCTTAGCAGCTCATGTCCAGCTGTGGCGTTGATCAACTGGTCGATGTGAGGTAACGGGAACGAGTCCTTCGGGCATGCTTTGTTAAGGTCGGTAAAATCAACGCACATCCTCCATTTCCCGTTTTTCTTTTTGACCATCACGACATTGGCGATCTATTGGGGATATTTTGATTCCCTTATGGACCCATTGGCCAGTAGCTTATCTACCTCTTCGCTGACGGCCTCGTTGATTGCGGCATTGAACTTTCTTCTAACTTGCCGCACGGGTGGATATAGTGGGTCGATGTTTAGCTTGTGGGTGGCAATGTCTCTTGGTATCCCCGGCATATCTGAATGAGAAAAAGCAAATAGATCCACGTGGTTAGTTAGGAATTCATGGTACTTACTTGGGTCGCAGAGGCTGTGTCCGATGTAGGCTTTCTTCATGTGGTCTGTGCTGTCCAGTTGTACTAGGTCGAGATCCTCAACCGTTGCTTTGCAGGCTTCTACGATATTCGGATCTTTGATAGCTTCCGTTTTTGGGTTGACCTTAGTCCCCGTCATGGCTAATTGCTATGCCTCCGCACTTACTCCTTTCAACTGTTTGGTGTGTGAGCAGTCTTGAGCGATTCGGTAGCATTCTTGCGCTGTGCGCGGCTCACCCCAAATGCTAAATACTCCCCAAGGGGTGGGGAACTTGATCACTTGGTAGAATCTTGAGGGGACTGCTCGTATGGCGTGTATCCATGTGCGTCCTATGATGGCGTTGTAGGCTGTTTCTTGGTTCATGACGTTGAAAGTGGTTTCCAGTGTAACTCCACCTACTAAAATCGGCAATGATACCTCGCCGGAGGTTCGTTCCACTGCATTGTTAAAACCTATTAGTGTTATGCAGCGTGATATTATCCTATCTTCGAGCCTCATTTGAGGGAGGACTCTTGGATGGATAATACAAGCGCCGCTTCCGTCATCAACCATGATTCTCTTAACGTCAGTGTCAACAATACTTAAAGTTATGACTAAAGCATCATAATGAGGGAAAGACAGACCGTCGGCATCAGACTTATCGAAGGTGATACTTTCTTCGAAGTCGTCATGCTGTTCGTAGGCGATTATTCGTTTCAGTTTGTGCGAGGTGGTGAATTTTACATGGTTGATTGCTGAATCGTCGCCTCCTCCCACGGTCATGTTGATGATGCGTGCTGGCGAAGGTGGCTTTGGCGGCCCCTGAGGTTGTTCCCGCCCTCGTGCAAAATTGATCTTTCCTTTATTGCTGATCAGCTCCCTCAAGTATCCTTGGTTCAGCATGCTGACTACCTCCTGTCGTAGACCTATGCAATCTTCGATTTTTTGCCCTCGTTCCTGGTGGAACTCGCACAGGACGTTTGACTTCCTTGTGGCGGGGTCTGATTTCATTTTCTGCGGCCATTGTACTTTGGTGCCCAGCTTCTCCAGTGCGTACACTATTTCTGAGGGGGACACGCAAAAGTTATGGCAGATAATAAATGGGGCATACCTATTTCGTTACAGAGTGGGGAAACATGTCGCTACAGTGCTTCCGTATGTCTTGGCGGTGGTGGATGCAAGGATCTAATGTAAGGCTGATGCCTTTCTTTGTTGAAGCACGGGGATTGTTCCCGCCGACCCTCGCTGCGTCGATCCCTCCTTGCTTCTGACTGTATCGTCGTGAGCCGCTGGGTTGGTCCATTGAGGTCATCCTCATTTGCTCGTACCTCCGCACAGTAGGCGTTGTGAATTTCCTCCCATGTAGTGGGGGGATACTTCATGAGTCGGCTTAGTAGCTTTTTAGTTGCTCTTGAACCATCTCTTCTCAGCCCGTTTTGGAAAGCTGCAACCGCCATGCCTTCCGATATGTTTGGTAGGCTCATCCTTACTCTGTTGAATCTGGCCAGGAAGTCCCTGAGTCCCTCACCTGCGGTTTGTCGGACGGCGAAGATATCGTTGACCCTGGCCTCAGCTTTCCTCGCTCCTGCATGGGCGGTGGCGAACTTATCCGCCATTTCTTCGAATGTTGATATCGTTATGGCTGGCAGCTACGAGTACCATGTTAACGCCCCCCATTAACGTTTCTCCAAACTTTTTCTGCAGTACGGATGGTACTTGTTCCTTTGACAGATCGTTACCCTTCACAGCGGTCACATAGTGGATCAGGTGGTCTTCGGGGTCTGTCGTCCCGACATATATCCTTAAGTAAGGCGGCATTTTGAAGGTTTTTGGGATCGGGTGAGGTGCAACTTCTTCGCTATATGGCTGTTCGACGAATCTTCCCACGTCGCGCTTCGATAGTAACTTAGGAGCGCCGGAAATTTTGTCTACCCTTTCCTGATGCTCTTTTATTTGATCCCAAAGTGCCTTGTTTTTATTCTCCATTTCCTCGATTTTTTTAAGGATAGCTGCAAGTGTGCCATCGCTGGCCTGGTTATTGGTGTGGTTGTTGTTTGTACGTACAGTATCGTGTTCGCTGGTGGTAGCGATGTCTGTCGTCAACGGGTTCTTAACGTTACTTTGGGGCGATTTTTCGAGCAAGCTGCCTAGGGTGTTCATCAGCCATTCTTCCAGTAGCTTTTTAAACATCGGGGGTGGTGTTTCTTTGACTACAGACGTGGAAGCTCCCTTTTCGTGCAAGATCATCAGATCTTCAGATGGAGAGGGTGAGATTTCTCCCTCTTGAGTGCTGGCAGGTGTTGTGCTCAAGATATTTTCTCTACCGGCCTCGTTGAGGGGGTCAATAAGGTTGGTTGTGACACCTGCTATTGCTTTCAATCTTGCATCATTTTTTGCCATTTTTCGATTTCAGTAGGGTGTGAAGGAAGGTGGTTTGTTTTTGATGTTCTAGGTGCAAACTATGATTTTGATTGCCGAAATCCCCACTGGCGGCGCCAAATTGTTTGACTCGAAAGTTAACAAATACTTTGCAAGTAAATACAATCAAATATAAATCAAAGGTAATCGAAAATAATAAGATCTAGAAATGTGAATTATAAATCTGATTGCTTTTGACAGATTGAGTGTTCCAGAGAATAAGAGAGAGAAAGAGAGAGAGCTTGTATTAGAAAAGATCTTATCCCCTTTACAACATTGGGATCCTCCTTTATATAACAGGAGAACCCCCTCGAAATAATAAAATAATACAGGGGAAGGTCACGTGTCTTTGAGGGAACGACGAGACTTAGGAGCACATTTTCGCTCCGACATTCTGAGGTCGTACCCTCACTATGACTATTGCTTAGTCATGGGTCGTATCTACTGCAATGGGCTGAATTTGACCCTATACAAATACCAAGTACATCATGCACCATTATTGAAAGATCGGGATATTTTCTAGAATGGTCCTTCCAATACATGACAACATCCATCTCTTGAAATTTCTCAAAATCAAGTTTTGGTAACATGACAACATCCTCTTAATAAAGATCCAATTCTGACTTTCCATCTCTAAAGGTCGTATACTTTTTATTTTTTAAATATTTTAATACGCCCATGGGCCGGCCCGGCCCAGCCTCAGTCAAGCCTCACGGGCCACGAGCTTACTCGGACCGGGCTTAAAAGCCTCGTTTTTAAACGGGCTCCAAAAATTCTGGCCCAGCCCTGCTAAATTACGAGTTGGGCTGGGCTGGCCCATCGGGCCAAACCTATATTGACGGCTCTAGTAAAAAGGTAAGGACAAACGGGCTACTTTTAGTGTGTCGGGTTTGGGCGGCAACAATCCGGACAAATGGTAAAATTTGAAAAACTAGCCTAAATAGCCGCTTATTCAACCGTTTGAGCTAAAAATAGCTGGCAGACATATAATATATGTATCATTTATGTATAATAATCATTATATAATTTATGTAAAATAAACAGTCAATCCGACCAATTATTATGTAAAAAAATTTATTTTTTTCTTTGTGTCGAAACTCCAAAGAGTGGAATATATTGTAGGAAAGAAGGTGGTATGCAATTAGATATTGGAATTTAAAACTCATAAAAGGGCATCTATGGTGTAAATCAAAGACCAATTCCAATAATTAGGATGGAGGCATTGATGAAGTGCGAATTTTGAGTTTTTAATAAGATATTATAGAATTGATATAAATACCTTAATGATAAATAAATACTGTGCATAATTTCTTTAACAAATTAACATGTCTTTAATTTTTAATATTTTCCTAAATTTTCAAGTAAAAATATTATTTGTTTTGTCATAAATTTTGCTGCAGCAAATATAACTAGGTAAATATTTATCAAAAGATAATTTTGAGAGTTTTCTGTAATAAAGATTTACATGAAATATTTTTCCTCTTAAAAAGCTTAGGAAAATAAAATGGATATAAAGCGTAAAATTTATGTATTTTTTTTGCTTTCCTACTACCAATGGACGACACCTTAATCAACAAAAGTACACATCAAATCAAGGTCCCCCACCTTCTCCTGCATTCCCCCATTCATTTTCTAAAAATTATTCTTTTATATTTTAATTATTTTTTAAAAAGCTTTAAAAAATTTAAAAATGATAAACAAGTAGAAGAAAAAAAAAAGATAAAAAAGGATAAACAAAAAGACGAAAGGAGAAGAAAAAGAACAAGACCATGAACAATTAATATTTGTATATTTCTCGAGAAATATCATATCTTTAATTTTCTATCATCATCCTTTTGGTGTATTAGCTCAATCCAATGCAATTTTTGTTTCATTGTGCATTGATTTTTTATAAATATATATTTGCTTTATTTTGAGGAGATTTGTTAATGAATCATTAGATTATAATTAGTGGAATATATTTTAAGGTGACAATGATATTGTGGTCTATGTTGATAAATCCGCATCTCCTTCGTCATTTATTTAGAAAAGAAAGCAAAAATTTAATTTGATTGTGCTTCATCAAATACTCAAAAATCAAATTTGACAAATTAATTACATGATTATATCTCAAACAAATTCACTCTGAGTTAATATTTGGCAAACTTAATAAACCAAAAAGACATGATTGAATACTTTGCATGCTAACGTAAATGGTTGAAGTGATTAACCATTGTTGCAATTAGTAAAATATCTAGCTAGTTAAATTGCTCAACTGTTTAAAATATATAATTTTTTAAGATTAAAGAAGATCAGACAGAAATTTATTATTTAGTTTGTCACCATTATCAAGAACCGGATTATCCATAGGACGTATTAACTTTTGGATACTTAGAAATTCCATGAGTTTAATGTTGAATTGTGTAATTATGTATTTAAAAGCTTAAATTATTAAAGAGAACACACTTTTATTTATTTATATTTATTTACTTATGTCTCAACACACATATTGCTTGATTCTTTTTCATGTGCTAACAATGACCTAAATATACGATTTTTTTCTGTAACAGTTGATGGTGAAAATTAAACCTGAAATCACGTCTACTCTAATACCTTATTGAATTAATTCACGCATACAAAGGATAATCAGAAAGAGCTAATTAGTCCTCCATTTATAGAAATTCTCTTCTATCTTTCAAAAAAAGAAAAGAAATTTTCTTCTTGCAATGACTGCGCGTATATCATATACAGAGTTATTAGGTAACTATATATGGTTGTGTGATATGTATATTCACTTTAATTATAAATTGTTCAGTTTAAATTGATGAGTTAATCAGGTGCATATAAATATTTACACTTAGGATGTGTTTGTTATAACGGAAAATTTTTCCGTGGAAAATATTTTTCAAGAAAATATTTTCTTGGAAAACAAGTAGTAATTTTATTCCTTTTTCGGTGTTTGGTATGCAAATTAAAGAAAATAAATTCTCATGAGTATTCATAAACAATTTAGATACAATAAAAACTTTCAAACCAACAACCTTCCGAATCCATAAATTTCATAAACTTCCGAAATCGCGAACTTTCGAATCCGTAAACTTTATAATTTCTAAACCCGTAAACTTCCAAACACATAAACCTCTGAACTCATAACTTTGGAACTTGTAAAATTTCGAACCTGTAAACCAAAAGACGAAAAAACTAAAATTAAAAATTTATATATTTTCCCCCCGGGGGAGGGGGGAGGGGGCAAGGGGTGAAGAAAAAATAAAAACAAAAATTTGAAATTACAAAAAAAAAAGTTAAAAAAAATAAATTGTACGAGGGTGGGGGATGTAGGATGATGCAGTAAAACGAAAAAACAGAAATTTAAAAATTACAAAAA
>MU721813.1:30000-40204 GCA_026770625.1 Nicotiana glauca
TTACCTACTTGGCTATTACACACCAATAACATGTCCCTTAGGACATTTTTGTTACCAGCTGCTAGCCTCGGGCAAACATCTTTGTTAAGGAACCTAATTGCATAAGTCTTTTCTTGATAGTCTGATTTTAAGTTATTAGTTACAAAATACGGAGCATAATAGATAACATTAGTATCCCTGTTGTTGTTGCTGCCCTTCAATCTTTCTTTAGCTAGCAGGTGTGCCGGCTTGTTGGCCTCCCTGAAGATATGATGTACTCCCTGGACCTTCACTTGCATTATTAACCATCTGCACTCATTAACAATGTCATTAAATAATAACATTCCATTATCCAAACACTTAATAACATCAGTTGAGTCTGTTTCTATTTCTAAATTTGTCAATCCTTGCCTAATGGTAGTTTTTAGACCAATATTTAGGGCCATTAATTCTGCCTGTAGTCAGATGTTCCTAAGGATTTCCCGTGAAAGACAACTATCCATTGGCCATGATAATCTCTGAAGACCCCACCATAACCACAAAGTGATTGGTCGTCATTGAAGGAACCATTAATGTTGAGTTTGACGAAACCTTTAGGGGGTTTGTTCCAGTTGGCGCTTATAGGAATTTTCCCCGGCCTAATATTTTCTTTTCCTATCAAAAGTTTGAACTCAATAGATAATTTAATAGAACATTGAACGTTAGGACAATGTGTGTAGTTATTATATAAATTATTGTTTCTGTTAGTCCAAATTGTCCAAACGACAAATGGAAATAAGTCGTGCCAAGTAATGATAGGATTCTTGAAAGTTGATTTGGGATCACGAATACCAGTAAGCCAATCTATAGCACCATTTCAGATATTGGGATTAATACCTAAGTATGACCATAACTATTGGACTGATATGCATTCCAAAAAAATATGATTAATTGTTTCTTTTCCAGTTTTGCAAGTAGAGCATATAGGTTCTATGTTAATGCCATTATGGTTTAAGAAGCTCCTTGTTGGGAGTCTATTATGGTAACATTTCTATAGAAGAAATTTTATCTTGTTTGGACAATTTATGTCCCAAATCCATGTGTAGTCCTTGTAGCAAACCGGTTGATTGTCTAGGAGGAAGTAACAAGATTTACTAGTAAATAGATCATTGGAGTTTAATGCGCAGAATGGAGTATCATGTGATTTATTAGTAAGTTGAGTAGCACTTATCTTATTGATGATTCTGGGTTCTAGGGCCATTGAGAGTTTGGAAAGATCCCAAGTATTTTGATTACATATATCCTTTATAGTAAGTGCTTCATCTCGCTGGGTTAAGGGATGCTGAATATATTGAAGAAAAGAGTTGAATTTGGGAATCCAACGATTATTCCACACACTCAAGATTGAGGACTTGTGGGGCATCCAAGTAATCCCCTTGCTACATATTTCCTAACTTAGAACAATACCATTCCATATAAAGGAATTATTATTCAGAGTTTTTCTTGTACCATAGAGACCTATTAATGTTTTAGCCCAGGGGTATTGAGTATTTTGGAGGAGTCTCCAAGTAAGGTTGGATAGGCTTACTAGGTTTTTCCTTTTTGCAGCACGAATACCTAACCCACCATCCTTTTTGTTTTGGGTGATATCTTCCCTTTAATGAGATGGAATTTTTTTTGATGTTCCATTTGTACCCCATATAAAATCCCTTTGGATCTTGTCAATTTTACTAAGAATTTTAGCCGGTAGGAGGGTGTATTGCATTAAGTGGTTTGAAAGAGAGTTTACACAGGAACTTGCTAAGGTGAATCTACCAGCCATGCTTAGTAAGTTCGATTTCCATGTACTGAGTCTAGAAATCATATTGTCTAGGACAAATTAAAAATATCTCGCACTAGGTTTGGAGCTTGTAATAGGAAAACCTAAGTACTTACCGAAGGAATTGCTAACTTTGATATTAAGGTTTTGTGAGAGGGTAGCTTATGTAGATTTGGGACAGTGTTTGGATATGATGATTTTGGACT
This sequence comes from Nicotiana glauca, assembly GCA_026770625.1. Classification (NCBI taxonomy): domain Eukaryota; kingdom Viridiplantae; phylum Streptophyta; class Magnoliopsida; order Solanales; family Solanaceae; genus Nicotiana; species Nicotiana glauca. The sequence goes on from MU721813.1 coordinate 31,984, forward strand.
TAGTTTTGTTAATGGACTACCCTGATAGGAGACAGAAGGAGTTGAGACAGTCCTTAATGGCTTCAATAGGTTTGTTATTAATTTTAGCCATTAAGGTTAGATCGTCTGCAAAAAAAAAAAGATGAGATATATGGAGCTTATTGTTGCCAATTGTGATTGGATCCCAATATTCTATATCAACTTTATGGTTAATAAGGATAGAGAGCATCTCCATACAAAGGATAAAAAGATATGGAGACATAGGGTCACCTTGGCGAATGCCTCTACTTGGTGAGAAATAGCTAGTTCTTGTACCATTAACCAAGATTGCTATTCTACTAGTGTTGACATAATTCATTATAAGCTTTGTCATATTAGGAGGTAATTTGAAGAATCTTAAAGCTCTATAGACAAAGGACCATTCTAAACGATCAAAGGCTTTTTCCAAGTCAATTTTCAAAATCATGTTATGTTTATTACCACGATATTTATTCATTTTGAGAATTAATTCTTGAATGATAATGGCATTATCACTTGCTTTCCTATTTTTCAGAAAGCTACTTTAGGAAGGGCTAATCAAATGATTAAGGAAGGGTTTCATCCTAGTGGAGATAATCTTAGTGATAATTTTATACACAGTATTACAAAGTCCTATAGGTCTAAATTTTTTTAAGTTATTTGCATTAGGAATTTTCGGAATTAGGCAAAGCAACGTATCATTAATATTGCCAGGGATAGTTCCAGTCTTAAAAGCTTCTTGGTATAGACTGGTAACAGAATTTCTCACAGTATTCCAATTATTTTGAAAGAAAAAGTGGTGAAGACCATCAAGCCAAGGTGCCTTATATGGTTCAAATGAGAAGCAGGCTTTAGTAATTTCAGCATGGGTAACAGTGTCATCAAGGGAGGATAAATTCAAGTTAATAAAACACTTATGGTCCTTTTTAATAAGACTCCAATTGCTACTAATGTGGGAAGTTGTAAAAGCTTTTTCAAAATAGTCTTTTGTGTGATTTATAATATCCTCAGGATCGTCAATCCACATCCCTAGATCATTTTTGAAGAAATTAATCTTATTAATTCTTTTCCTATTGTTAGATACGATATGGAAATTTTTTTTGTTTGTGTTGCCTTCGTTTAACCAATGTACTCTAGAACGTAACTTCCAGTTGTCTTCCTCAATCCGAAGGATGTTATTATATTCTTGAATTAACGAGTGTTCTAATGATTGAAGAAATTTACTATGGTAATAGGAAGGGGAGTTTTGGATACCTTTGAGTCTTGCAAGGATGATTCTCTTATTTTTAAAAAGATCCCCAAAGGTAATATTTTTCCAGCTAATAACAGCCTCTTTAAAAATAGACACAGCCTTATTATAAGAGTTGTTACACCACGAGTCATTAACTAAATCTTAAAGTGAGGATGTTTGCACCAGTATGGTTCTAGTCGGAATGGTTTATCAAGTAAGTAACTCTTTTTAGGGATAAGGTTGATTAGAAGCAGGTTATGATCAGAGTGTGTCTTAAGTAGGTGAGTAATAGAAGCATTTGGAAAGCATTGTATCCATTCATTGTTTCCAAAAATTCTATCCAAACATTCCAATATTAGGTCATTATTACTAAACCTACGATTAGACCAAGTATATTTGCATCCTTTATAGCCTAAATCTTGTAATTTGCAGTAATTCAAGTTATCATATAGCTTAAAAGCACGTCTACGATTAAGAGGTCTCCCAACAATTTTATCATTAACACTAAATACATTATTAAAATCCCCTCCTACTAGCCATGCATCTTTATAAGAGTCAGATATATTTTTCAGATTATTCCACATAATATCCCTATCAACAATATCAGTGCTAGCATATAAAGATGAAAAAAGCCATTTTAGGTTAGTAGGACGCACCTCAATTGTAGCATGAATTTTGTGGTCTCTATGTACATCATTGTGGACAGTCACCTTGGTATGGTCCCATAGTAGTAACATGCCACCAGCTTGTCCATCTGCTGGTACCTCAATGATTTTAGAAAAACCAAACTCTTGCAAGAGAGGTTCATGAGATTGCATTCTAGTTTCAAGCAGTGTTACCATGCATGGCCTATGGGTATCAATGAGATCCTTGAAGTTTCTTCTAAAATCCTCATTATTTCCTCCCCAATTTTCCATATTATAATGTTTGTAGCATTAAACATGTTGACATTAGGGGTTGGGTTGTGACCATTCTCCAGTATTTTCCTGGTAGGGTTCAAGGTTCCCCTCAGAGTTGGGACAAGGATCATTGCTCTGTTCCTCACTGTTGGATCGTGGGGTGGGCGAATGTCCATTGAACACTTGAGCAGATTCTGTGGGCAAGAGAGGATATGCCCCTTCTCTTGATTTTCTGTAAATAGAAAGACCTTTACCTCGCTTAGGTTTCCCAACTCCACCACCGATTTTCCTATCAAATCTATTGGTTCTATCATTTCCTCTTCCATGTGGTTTTCTATGTTTAGAGCTACTAGGGTATTGAGGTTGATATTCTCCAGAGGGACTTCTATGTTGAAGTTCTGTGGTTGTGGTTGTAGGTGATGTTAAGAAACATCCCACTGCATTAGGATATGATTCACAACTGTTAGGGCTCCTGGGGGAAAGAAAGGTAGATCTAGGCCTAGATTCTGGGGAAGAATTGGAACGGGATTGAAGTGAGGAGGAAGGTTCCATTGAGCTCTCATTTCTTGGACTAGGTTCGGATTCAAGGCTTGGACTAGAGGTTGCAAAATGTTGTTCACCCAAACATGGTTCATGTAGTTGTTCATGGCTAAGTGAAGGCTCTCTGACACTAGTTGTGCCAAGTATCTTGGTTTTGGATTAATATCACACTTTCTTGCCCATTGATGATGGCAGTGAACATCACACCCCTCCCCATTAGACTTATCTCTATCCAGGATAATGGGTGATGGTCTTGAGGTAATGGTGGTTGGACATAGATTACTGGTTGTTTGGGTTGTGATGTGGTAGTGATGGAAGATTTTCCATATTCAATGGCCTTTGTGAACGAATGAGCTAAATAAGTCTGTACCTCCTTCGATTGTTTAATGGAAGACTTGGCATGGTTGGGGTCTTTGTCTATACTTAAACTGGGAGGGTTTTGAGATTAGGCTATAATTGCATCTACATGCATGCAATCTGGATGGTCTAGCGTATGGGTACTAGAAGAAGATTTTGGAGATTTAGGAGTGGGTTTTGCATGGGATTTTTCAACCACTTGTCGTGTAGTTATGTCCACGTGTTCATTTGGGTGTGTTTCACTGGACAAGTGTGGGGCAGGCGGAAGATAATTTTTGTTTTTAGTAGATTCATTAGTGGTAAAAGGATTATAATTGTTAGTGTTATTAGTTAGATGACATGGATTAGTGTTATTAACAGATAAGTTGGTCACTAGAGTATTGATATTAGTAGGGGGGTTAGTTATATTAGCTACTTTAAAATGCTCTATCTTACACGTGAACTGGTGCATGCCAAAGTTATTGGGTAATAGAGTACTAATTTCAGTTGGATTAGCATCCAAAACCATGTGCTCATTGCACAATTCTGAAAAGTTGTTTTCCAAATGAAAAACATCTTTGTTCTCATTTGTAATGGCTGTACTGGAATTAATCCTTAGGATGTGGCCTTTGCCATCCTTGTGAAGAGATGAGTTATTAGAAACTTTGTTAATAAATTTAAACTTTTAGGTGTTTATGTACTTACCAGTAAAGGCATTGAATAACTTAACATTAATACCTGCCTCCATGGAAGTGTTCATTCCTGCATTTGAAATTTTCTTAACTGACCTTCTTGTCTTCTGAAAGGAAACAATATGCCAGTCGTCCTCATTGCTTGTTTTAGTGAAGTTTTGAGTATCTTGCAATTGGTCAGAGCTATCTTCAGGTTTTCCCGTCTGATGTAGTGATTTTACCACCATCGAACATTGGCCAATTGTGTGGCCTAATGAACCATCTTTCTTGCATTTTATTTTATCTCCTTCATGCTCAATAACTTGTTTATGGTCCTCTATAAGTAAAAATTTTGCAATAGGTTTATTTAATGGCAACTCAACGCAAAGCCTAGCATATCTTCCCCACAAGGTGGAAGAAGTGCAGGTGTCCACTCTTAATATCTACTACATATAAAGTTACCAATATTTTGAAGAATTATCTTGTCATAGAATTCTGTAGGTAGATTGGGCAGCCGGACCCATACAGCAGTGCATATTTGTTTAGCATTGGCTGCCACAAAGTTTGGTTTTCATTTTTGACAGGATATGAAGAAACCAAAGATAAACCATGGCCCATTTTGTAGACATGATTCATGCTTTCAAGTTTTTGAAATTTTGCAATATAGTAGTCTGTCTCTAGATCGATTAGAGGAAAGTTTTTGTTTACTTTCCACAGTTCTTGGACCTTTTTTTAAGCGTTTGATAGAGAATTCGTTTGCTTTGTAATTTGATGATTATGGAATATCTCCAAGGCATATACATGCTTTCTTTGTCCTCATGAGATAGGGTGATTCTTTCTTTTCTAGACATGGTAGCTTCTGGATCCTTTATGGACGAACCAATATCATCACCATGGGGAAGGGGACTAGTTAATTCAAAAGTTACATCCGCCTCTTCAGTTCCTTTAATGAGTTGGCCTTTAAAGGAATTTATCTGATTTCCAGAAATCTTGGTAGTATTATTGATATTTAAGTCAGGTGGTTTGGGGGGAATAAGTGTCATCTCTGAATCTGTGTCCATTTAGGATAGTAGTGACGGTTGAGTTGTTAGAGGAGATCTTAAGTTTAGAGAGAAGGGGGAGCTTCTCTCTCAGAACCGAAGCTTAGAATTCAGTAATGGACAAGTTTGGCCAAACTATTCTTATAAGTTACTTTATGTATATGTATCAACTTGATAAAGCAGCCCAGACATATCTTTTAGGGAGAAAAAAATGTGCAAGGTTTAAGAAAATTTTACAGAATCCTAGCAGACTAGTTAATTAACAAAACCTAGCAGCTAAATAGTTACACTCATTAAGACCTTATGAAATCCACATACTTTTCACAACATAGCACAATTATTGAAAAATTAACAAAAATGAGGGTGTGTCATTCACTCACGTGCAGGTCAAATTCACAGCAAAATAATAACAAATTTTCACAGTGAATAAGACGTAGAAAGAGAAAGTGATTTTACCCCCAAAGACAATGGAAACAGAGACAGAAGAGGGGATGCTGGTATCTGAACTTATAATTCGCATTTGAGGAATGCGACTTATACGTCGTAATTTATAAGCCGCATTCAGTCGATGCGAAATTATGAGTCGCATACCCGTCCAATTCCTTTTCGATCTTAACTTGATTTCCTAAAATGTGATTTATAATTTGATTTTCCTGAAGCGCGTCTACAAGTGGCGTTCTGAGATGCAGTTTTATGACTTATGAAAATGCAATTAAGATAAACGATCTTCTAAACCGTCGGTTACCTTTGTTAACACAAAACGTTGGTAAATCACATTTCAGATATTCATTTTGCACATTTATATGTTATCTAGGCGATTTTAAAACTCTTATGTACAAATTGAATGTCATGTTTAACCAACAGCATGATCAAGAGAGAAGTGAAAACTATTTAAATCTGAATAACCAGGAACTAATTGACGTCTCAATTTGAGCTGGAAAAAGAAAAAGATAGTACTATATAATTTGAGATCATATTAGTAGAAATTAGGGACTTCGTTTGAATGCCTCAAGACTAGCTTTGGAACTTGCGACATGTACTGCGCGAGGTGCCTACAGAGGAAGCGAAAAAGGTTAGTCAAATTCTGAAGAATCTTATCCTACCATAAAACACGGAAAAACAAGTTTAAAAGGCAACTATATAATAGAATATCATGACTCGTATTATCACTCTGTTTACATACCAACTTTTGTTCAATACTTAAAATGTGTAAACTGCGAGTCCGTAACATGTATAGACTCTAGATACACCACATATATAATTATATAAGAAGGATGAACATCAATTATCTTTATAGAATAATCAACAGTAAATTCGCCGTAAACTGCTATTCAAGCAGATGGATAAGATGGTTGATTGCGATTCCGCAGGTTGATGTTGCCTACATACTTGGAGAGTTTGTTGTATGTTTGTGATTGTTGAGCTGACTTGTATGCTTTTAGACAATGGATTAATTATGAGAAGTGCCATCCTACTTGAGATTCGGAGTGGGCAATAAAATTCTTATACTTAGAATAAAGTGTTATTATTGATAGTGGATCATGTGAGATTGGGGTGGAATGGTAAAGTTTGCGGTTCATCTTCGGTTGAAATATCTTGAGTTAGAGATAACATGAGAGATTTAGGATGCTTAAAAGTATGGCGATACTACTCCTGCACCAGATATTTGTCACGATCCAAATTTTCCTCCGTTGGGTATCGAGATGACACCTAGTTTAGGACTAGGTAAGCCTAATATTTAACTAAAATAACAATAATATTTAACTAATATCTAATAATTTTTAAATAAAGATCTCTATAAAAATTACAATCCCAAAAACTGGTAGTACAAGTCATAAGCTCTACAGAGTTTTCTAGAAAAGCTATAAATACAACTGTCCAAAATAAGGGTAAACAATGTTAATATAAAATCAGAAGGTGACTCTGAAACCTGCGAACATAGCAGCGAGTTTACCTTGAGTCTCCACCACAAGATATGAATAGCTAACTAATGATCGACTGACTCCGTGATACTTAAATCTGCACAAAATATTCAAAAGTGTAGTATAAGTACACCACAGCGATACCCAGCAAGTATCAAGACTAACCTAGGTGGAGTAGTGACGAGGGACAGTCAAGACACCTACTGGATTAAATAACTTGAACAAGTGTAGAAACAATAGAGTATAATACCTACATAAAGACTATGAAAAATGACAAATCATATGGTAATTGCAGTGTCACGCCCCAAAATCCGAGGAGCGTGACCGGCGCCCAACCGAGTAAAACTACCCACAACCTGTCTACGAAGCCTCTAAATACAACTGAAGAATGATACAGAAATGCTGGCAACAAGGCTCTGGCTATACCTTACACAAATACAAAAATAAGACTCCGGGAAGAACAACGGCATAAGCCACTTAGGGCCCCGAGGGGAAAGGGGCTCACTAATACAGTTGATGGAAAGTGGAGGAGGCGCTACTGCCGGTGGACTGGAGTGCCTGCTATAGAACCACCTACAATCATAACACGAATGTAGCGCCCCCGGCAAAAAGGACATTAGTACATTTGAATTGTACTGGTATGTATAACTAAACACCATTTTACTAGAAAGAACTATCAAACATATACAAGCAAATAATATGGGCAAATCAAAGAATCAATTCATGTAATCCTTCATACAATTTTCACAATAGAGTAGGGCATTTCTGTCACATGTTCACCACTGTTCTCATTACCACCGCCATCTCGAGCAGAGTCCGGTCACGACCCGACCGGCTAGGTCACCTCATTGGAGGCATTAATCTCAATCAATATTGCATTTCCCTTTTCTGGAATTCAATATCAGCATATTACCACCATGTGTGCGGCATGGTGTCCGATCACGACCCGATCGGCTAGGTCACCTCATTAGAGGCATTACTCCATTCTCATTAGTCAACACTTCAAATATTTATCCCACACATATCATAACAATTCCTGGGGGACTCATGACCACCATCATCACATCGTTTCCCCTTTTCAATATTCATTTTACAAGTTGTGATCATAGACACATATATCAAGGATAATTCAAGCTACAATCACAGGTAAGTGAGCACATAGCTAGCATGAATAATTCTTTGTTTCAACGTTCGCTTATAGCCCAAGTATTCCAACACATAACTGTACTTTTCATCATTATCAAATTATCAAGATTGGTACATTATTCATATTGAGGCACACCCTTCACGAATATGTATAGATATATGCAAATCAATTAATGCGTAGTAACAATCAATACACTAGTTAATTCAACTCTTACCATACTTTCGTAAACGACAACGGAGCTCAATTTCTAATAAAAAGGGGGTTTAGTCATACATACCTCAATAAAGCTTTCCTTACTCTTTTACAAATTTTCGGATCTCTTAGCACTTCGATCTATTGAGTAAAAATTACAAATTAAATCAAGAATTAGAGATGAGACTGAGACTCTAGCTTGGTTCAAGCATATTGACAAACCCTAGAGGTGCAATATGATCTTAG
>MU721814.1:0-35698 GCA_026770625.1 Nicotiana glauca
CCGTGCTAGAACCACGGAATCCGGGAATGCCTAACACCTTCTCCCGGGTTAATAGAATTCCTTATCCGGATTTCTAGTTCGCGGACTGTTAACAGAATCATATTTTCCTCGGTTCGGGATTCAATCCGGTGACTTGGGACACCATAAATCTCCCAAGTGGCGACTCTGAATAAATAATAACAAATCCCGTTCCGACTGTCCTTTAATTGGAAAAACTCCTTTACGCCCTTCGCGGGGTGTATTAAAACATTCGGTGTAGTGAAAAAAGAGGTGTGACATCCCCCATTTTATGTTTCTTCATGTATCGTTATCGGTATTCTGTGTGTTAGAGATAATTCGGATTGGTTTTGGTGGGAAATGAGACGTTAGTCTCTTTAAGGAAGGTTTGGTTTGGAAAAGTCAATCGGATGTTGACTTATGAGTTAGAGTGCTCGAATGTGATTTTCGGTGGTTCGGTTAGCTTCAGGATATGAATTGTGACTTTGGAGCGTGATCGGAAGTGATTTTGGAGGTCCGGTGTAGAATTAGGCTTGAATTGGCGAAGTTAGTGTTTTGGCGATTTTTCGGTTGATAGGTGAGATTTTGATCCGAGGGTTGGAATGGAATTCCGAGAGTTGCAGTAGCTTCATTAGGTGATTTGGGATGTGTGTGCAAAATTTCATGTCATTCGGAGGTGATTTGGTTGGGTTTTTGATCAAATGCGTATTTCGGAAGTTTGATAAAAACTTAAGCTTGAATTCGATGAGAATAGAGGGTTTTTAGCATTGTTTGAGGTGTTTTGATGATTGGAACAAGTTTGGGTGATGTTATAGGATGCGTTGGTGTTTTTCGTTGAGGTCCCGGGGGCCTCGGGGTGATTTCGGGTAGCTAACGGAGAGTTTTAGACACGGAAATGCAGCAAAAAAGTGCAGCAGCAGTGCAAGCCTGATTTGGCCTTCGCGTTCGCGAAGACAGGCCCGCGTTCGCGGAAGGTTAAGTTCTGAAGCTCCGCGTTCGCGTGAGGTGTGTCACGTTCGCGTATAAGGAAATTGAGGCTCCGTATGAATTGTTCTTCGCGTTTGCGGCCTAAGGCTCGCGTTCACATAGTGGTATCAGTTAAAGCATCGCGTTCGTGGTTGGGGCACCACGTTCGCGAAGGGTATTTTGGTCTAAGGCAAGAATTGTTCATCGCGAACGCCAGAGTGCCCTCGCGTTCGCATAGAGTAAAAGTCACCTGGGCAGAATGATTTTTAAAAAACATTTTCTCCGCGAGTCCAAGTTAATTTCCACCATTGTTGGGCATCTTTGAGAGCTTTTGGACGGGAATCGAAGAGGGTTTCGAGTGGTAATTATTGGAGGTAAGATTTTTGAACTTAAAACACGATTGTGAAATGGGTCTAGAAATTCATGGAAATTTAGCTAAAATGGAAGAACTAGGGCTTGGGATTTTAAATTGAGGATTTGAGGGGTCATTTGAACTCCGATTTTGGTGCTCTTGATATGTATAGACTCGTGGCGAGATGAGGAATCTGGTGACGTGAATTTTGTATTTTTTGAGAAGTGGGCCCGAGGCTTGGGTTTTGCTAATTTCGAGATTCTTGATATTTTTCGATTGTTTTCGATTGGGTATTGTTCCCTTAGCATATTGTGATGTATTCGCTCTGATTTTGGTTAGATTCGACGTGCGTGGAGGCCGATTTGAGGGGAAAAGGTGTCGAGAGCTAGAGATTTCACCGATTTGAGGTGAGTAATGATTGTAAATGATATCCTGAGGGTTTGAAACCCCGGATTGCACATCGTAGTGCTATATTGAGGTGACTTGCACGCCGGATAGTGGGCATGGGGTAGAGCACCGTTGGGGATTGTGACTTGGTCCATCCCGATTGATTAAATTATCGCATATTTGATTGGAATTTATTTGTTATCACTGTTGTTTGGGCTGATTACCGTATTTGGGCTTCGTGCTAATTATTTGAACCCTTCGGGAATTATTTTCACTGTTTTTCTTACTGTTTTGACTTATTACTTGAACTCAGTCATACTGTTTCTCAAATAATTTACAACTCAGTCACTTTTACTCAGATTGAGTCTTAAATGATAATTTAAATGATATTTTGGGCTGAGGACTACTGTTTTACTAGTGCCCGAGGGGCTTGTGATGATATTCTGATTGAGTGTGGCCGAGGGCCAGATGTGAGGATACACTGAGGGATGTGAGGCCGAGGGCCTGGATGTGAGGATTATATATGGATCGGACTGCACGCTGCGGTAGTATATTATATGGATCGGACTGCACACCGCAATATGTATATATTGGATCGGACTACACGCAGCAGTGATATAATGCTTGGGCTGTAGGAGCCCCTCCGGAGTCTGCATCCCCACAGTGAGCGCGGGTACCTATATGGATCGGGCTGTACGCCGCAGCGAGCTATGGATCGTGCTGCACGCTGCAGCTGTGGATCGGGCTGCACGCCGCAGCTGTGGATCGGGCTGCACGCCGCAGCGGTTACTGCATGATACTGTTCTGAGAATGATCTAAGAGAGAAAGCCCGTGGGGCTGAGAGTGTTGTTGAGAGTGAGCCCGAGGGGCTGGTTCAGTTTGAGATATTGCCCGAGGGGCGAACTTTTAAGTGCACATCTTGCATACTTATTTGCCTTTTTACCTGTTATATTGTGGTATTGGTGCCCGAGGGGCAAATTTTTTGTGCTTATCAGCACTAACTGTTTTGAAATCGTTTCTCGTAATTATTAAAAAGATCATTTTCAAAAGAGATTTGAACTGAGCCAAGGTATTTTTTAATGATTTCACAGATTTTACTGTTTTTCTACGAAAATTGTACCCGACTTCTATATAGCATGATGGCTTGCTTTACGTGATTTCTTGCTGCTAAGTTATTATTTACTTTTATTACTCATTGAGTTGGAGTACTCACTTTACTCCCTGCACCTCGCGTGTAGTTGCAGGCATTTATGCGCCAGGTTGCGGTTTTGAACTGATTAGAGATTCTGTCGTCGTAGCTGAGCCAGGTGGTCGCTAGCGTTCGTGGCACCAGATTTCTTCCTTTGATTCCAGATTTTATTCTATGTATTACAGGCTTTGTAGTTGTACCAAAATCCTTCTAGATGCTCGTGACTTGTGACACCCCGGTCGGGCTGTGTTGGGTTGTAATCGCTACTTAATGTCATTAAGTCGTGTTTTTGCTATTCATTTATGTTTAATTATTTTGAAAGAGACGAATTGGGTTGGTTGGCTGGTATCCCGAGGATCTCTTGGTATCCTCAATATACGCTAGGGATCTCTTGGTATCCCGATTATATGTGCCGGTGATCTCTTGGTATCCCGCACTATAGTCCAAATCAATATATATGCAGGGGGATCTCCCGGAATATAATCCGTAGTCCCAAATTAAAAATACAGGCGGGGGGNACACAAAGAATACACAATTAAATTCAAATTCCATACCAAGGTAAAACAGGTATTTCTAGCCTAGCATGTTGCACATAATCCAAATAAGGCATTTTAAGCCAGTAAATCAATTAAGTCAATTAGACATGTTTTCCTAAGCTAACATCAGGCTTAAATTTCAAGTAATGTAAACAAGAAAAGAAAATACAATCAAGGCTAATTTTAATGAAAAATAGGATTTTCAACAATTAGCATAAGTATGCACTCGTCACCTCACGTACAAGGCATATCAATTACCACAATACCAATCTTAAGGGGAAGGTCCCCCATAAAAGGTTAAACAAGCCACTTACCTTGAACCGGCTCAAAATCAACCCGAGACCACGTTCTTGCCATGAGTACTCGACTCCAAATGGCCCAAATCTATTCAATTCAATTGCTTAATATAAATAATACTTCAAGTAACTTATTCTACAATTAAATTCTAGGCTAATACGCGAAATTATATAAAATGACCAAAATACCCCTCAGGCCCACATCTCGGAATCGGGTAAAATTTACATTTTCGGAATCCTCACACTCATACGATTCTATTCATATAAGAATCTCTCAAATTGGATGTAAAAAATCCAATCAAAATCTAATAATTCGGCCTATGAAGTTTATCAAATTTTCCCCAAATTTTTCCACCAAATTCGAAATTTCAAGGCTAGATTTAAGTTAGGAATCATGGAAATTGATCGAGATCACTTAACCAAGTTAACCAGCTGCAAAAGTCTTCAAAAATCGCCCCTCCCGAGCTCCCAAATTTGAAATTGTGAAAATAGGCATAAACCCTCGAATTGGGATTTTAAGAAATCTGCCCAGATATTTTGTGCATCGCGATCGCGAAGAGGAAAAAATTAAAGGTCCTTGAATTGGTCTATGCGAACGCGACAGGATGTACGCGATCGTGGAAGAGGAAAAGGAGAGGCTTAAGCTTTTGTGAACAAGGCCACGCGATCGCGAAAGGTAAAAGGGCCACTGAACCACCAGGTCTAATTCTACTATGCGAACACGGAAGAGGGAGCGCGAACGCGAAGAAGGAAAGAACAGACTACCGCGATCGCGAAACAATCAATGCGATCATGAAGAACAATTTGATCACCCTCCGGAATTACTCTACGCGAACACGGAGGAAAGGTCGCGAACTCAATGAAGGAAACCAGGTACCAGATTTTCTGCAATTCAACAAGTTCCAAAAATGACCCATTGAGCATCTGAAATACACCCGAGGCCCCCGGGACCTCAACCAAACCTGTCAACCAATCCTAAAACATCATTCAAAACTTGTTCCAACCTTCGGAATACTAAAAACAACATCAAAACACCCATTTTTCATCGGAGGGGTTGGCCTGGTGATAATAGACATGAGCCTTGCGGTTTGCTCCCTTTCAAGGTCTCAAGTTTGAAACCCACTGGGTGCAAACAATTTCTGAGGGCCATCAGACTGGGTAAAACCTGAATTAACCGTGGTGTACTTGCGAGAAACTCCTTGCCGAGGGACTGTGCAGCCTTGTGATTAGTCGGGGCACTTAGAGACTCGGACACCCGGTGCAAATAAAAAAAACTCTAAAAACACATTTTCGATCAAAAAGTCTACCAAACCTCGTCCGAATGACCTGAAATTTTGCACGCACATCCCAAATGACATAACGGAACTACTGCAACTCTCAGAATTGCATTCCGGCCCTCATATCAAAATCTCACTATTGAACCGGAAACTTCCAAAATTTAACTTTTTGGTATTTCAAGCCTAAATTAGCTATGGACCTCCAAAACACAATCCGACCAAGCCCCTAAACCCAAAATCACCCAACGGAGCTAACAAAACCACCAAATTTCCATTCTAAAGCCGTCTTCATATTGTTCCATCTACGATCAACTTTCCAACACTTAATCTCTCATTTAGGGACTAAGTGTCCCAAAACTCTCCGAAACTCAATACCGAACATCCCGACAATTCAAAATAGCAGAAATAAACTTGGGGAAAGCAGTTAATAGGGGATCAAGGCGTTAATTCTTAAGACGACCGGCCAGGTCATCACATCCTCCTACACTTAAACATTCATTTGTCCTCGAACGAGCATAGAGACATACCTGAAGTGAAGCTTCTCATGGCCCCAAACTGCTGAGCGACGCACTAGAGCTCAAAACGACCGTTCGGGTCGTTACATTCTCTCCCACTTAAACATACGTTCGTCCTCGAATGTGTTAAGAACTATGTTGGGGTTGTCCAAAATCACTGTTTAACACCTCGAGCACCTACCCGTGCTACCACAACTCAGCTGGGTACCCTAGCTCGATCAATATGAAGATATCCTTTTTCACCTAAGCAAATAAGCCTTAGAGCCCAATTCCTACATCCAGAATTCTCTGCCAGGCCTGTTCCAACATACGCTCACCGTATCAATAACTACCCGTAGCACCAAAACATGACTGCATACCTTAGCTGAATCCACATCTTCCGTCACTTTACTCACAGGACCACAATAACGTTCTCTGATCAAATTAGTCAAAATTCCACGAATCTGATGCTCCCATTGCACCTCATGGCCTACATATGTCTTGCTCTAATCTTACAATACCGCCAAGACGGATGAGGTGTGCGGAAATTCATACCTAACTGCCAAATCAAGAAATCATTGGGTCTATACTCCTGGTAAGAACCATCACCTCATTTTGAACCAAATAATGGTCTTAGCTCCTTAATATACTTCATATAATCAGATTGCACTGATCCTAAATCCGATGATCTTGTCTCACCCAGTACGAACCGCTCAGGCAATAAGCCACCCCGGACATGATCAAAAGTCTCATTTGATGCCACAATGTGCCAATAGGTTGTGAACTCAAACGTGACAAAAGGAAAACGAACTCTAGAAGGAACTACTCAACTAACGCACTACTATGAACTTTCCTTAGAAAATAGGAAGCAAGGCATACAAAAGTAGCATATAGAAAACTGTAGTCAACATCACACTGTTGCGGCGTGAAACCCGATCCAAATAACATACCCATGGTGGCGTGCCACCCGATCCACACATAAAATTCATGTAAGGAGATATATATCGAGCTAAACTGCTCATTATAAAAAAAATTCAAATATCGGTCACAAGCACGCTAAGTGCATAATTCCATCCCTAGGGAGACATATAGTGCCATAGTCTAGAAAACTCAAACACAATTGAGGTGCGATATACGATCTGAAATCTCGAGAGCCATCCTGCTCATGTAACATCATCTCTAGCCGTCTCACAACTCATATGGCGCAACATATCATTTTATGAAATAGCTGACAACAAAATAGTACCCCGACTACTTGTCCAAAGGAGCGCATTGTTGAAATGAACACATCTGGCCTAATATAGAGCCCATATTTACATTTAGATCCATCCACAAACCTCAAGCTGATTCTGATCATACTGAACTAGGCTAATAACCTTTCGAAGGTCCATAATAACCCCTTTTTCTCATAACAAACGAGAACTATCATCATAACCGGGCAATCCTCCACGGTCCATAACCTAATAAGTCGAGTGCCCTCCAAGCATAAATTCTCAAATTAATGAAATCACCACCATCTTCATACTTGGTTAAATCTTCAATCAATCAAGTGACTACATGCTACACTTATACAATCTTCCTTTGGGGCATGCTCCCACGACCTTCCGTAACAAACAACAGATATGCGTATCCATACCACTAGCCGCACAAACGCTGAGAAGTATTCAAGAATCCATAACTAGGATGCAAGGACTTTTTCACAAAATACCAATCTCAGGTGACACTGAAGACGATACCCACTTACTTTAAACATCAAAATTCCTTTATTGCTCATTCGAGCTCGTGACATCCCTGTCAACACCGAACTGCAACCTTGATCCCTACTTCAAATTCCATACCACACACTGCACCAACATGCCAATATATGATAGAACACAATTTTAATAATAACTCCATAACCACTAATAGATTAACACTTCATCGTATAAAACTTTTCACTTAACTCACTTCAGGAGAACCATAGCAACACATTGGTGAATTCTCATAACCGTAGAATGTGCAAATCTCTAAGTAGTGGTCTAAGCCACCATAGCCCCTTCCGGGATCCGCCTATACATGACATGCCATAACAGTGGAATACTTCTGAATAACATCAATTACGACGATCGACAAACCTCACACGTGCTTTCACAAATCACTTGCATAACTTGATCACGTTGAAGGAAATGATCACTACCACTAATATGCCAATTCAACTATGGCCAACCAATCTATCTTCTTCCAAATTAATTATTGATTGCCTTAGAAATAATAATAACTCCATTCAAGACATAGCACATTCCATCCGCACTCATCCCGAGTGACCTTGAATCACGAGACTATGCTGCCTCCAATCCCGCGAACCATTTCATACCTCCCAAATGCTACATTGTGAGTCAAAACATCCTAGAACATTCTATGCCTCTTCTCATAAGCTGCTACAAAGCTTGATTCTTAACCGTAGGCTCGAAATCATTAGGCACTACGCTTTGCCCTTTTGAATCCACTAGGATCGTTGTTGAGAGCCACCCGCTCTGACTTGGCCCCGAATATAATCAACTCCATGAATCTTCTATCACATGAATACCCTCTCGACGAAACACCCGACATAATCACTTCCCTTGAAACCCATATCTACTCAAGGCACAAATCCTGAATGCGAGTTCACTCTCTAGTTGCACAAGTCCATTCACCCTCGTGGACATCAATTAAATATGCGGCAACATCATTCCAATCCAAAGTTATGTTGTATCCTTCTTCATTTCAAGTAGCTTCTTTCTCGTTATATCAAATCTCCTGCCGCATAATAGCCCATACTTCAAATTAGATCCGTAGACCCCAATCATCAATCACTAAAATTCCCAAGTCATTCAAAACTCTAATTAAGGTGCGTAGTCATCCTAGCACAAAGCCCATATGCAAATCCACTACCCTCCCACTTTGGCGGAACTCACCCCTCTAATCAACCACTCGACCTTTGCTTCTTATACCTGGCCTTTTAGAAATTTTAACCACTGCTTGACACTCCCCACATGTCTTTCCTCATCATTGCTGCTTAGTTGTTGCCTTAATAAATTCTATTTTCGTAGCACTTGAACCCACAAATCACTACTAACTTTAAACCTTTTCGGAGATCATCTTTCTCGAGTCGTCGACATTAGAAACACCGATTCTTTAAAAGTAAAAAAATAGAGTTCTCCTGAACCACCACACCGCGCGCATCCAACAGTCGTTTCTCCAATATTATTCCACAATATCCTACCACAAGGGTGAATTGCAGAAGACCATAACACCAGCGAACTTAACACATACAATCAAGGACGACGACACTACATCGCAGATAAAAATTCCACCGCGCTCGAAATTACCAAGTCTTGTTACTCCATCACCATAAATCTGGACACTCATAGGCCAATTGTTTTTCCTCCGCTGGAAGTGAAATATCATATCTCTGAATTGTGTACTGAGTAGATTTCCTTTCAACTCATTCACCGCCCTAACACATAGGCAAGTCTCCTACCATCAAGTCAATAATGTGCGATAACCAATCGCGAGCATCATAGCAACCCGTGCATAGCCTCCCAGCTCTTAGAAGCACAACTATCAAGCCCAAACAATAGAAAAATCCTTCCGCAAGGCGACGACAATGGCTCACCCAACTATACCAGGAGAAACATCCCGCACCACACCTGTAGTACCATTACAATTCTTCAATTCTCCATTTATAACAAGCAGTTCGCGTCACGTAAGATTGAGCAGGAAGAAAATAAGGGCATAAGCCTCAAGGAATCAAGTCGCACGATGAGGAAATCAAGAAGTGGAATTTTTCCTAACAGTTACATAGCCTGTCATAGATAAGTACGTACGTCTCGGTACCAATCAACGAGACTCTAATAAACCGGCTTTTGATCCATGACTCTTATGAACCAAGAGCTCTGATACCAACTTGTCACGACCCCAGTTCGCCCTCTGTGAACTTTCGTGATGGCACCTAGTCTCAACGACTAGGTAAGCCTAACAATGCGAAAAAATAAACAAAACTGGCAGAAGAAATAATTAGAACCCAAACTAACAGAATGAAACATTATTAAAAAATGCCACCTGGCATATACAATACAACTTCTCGAACTAACAACACTTCCCAATACCCGGAAACCCATGAATCAAAAGCTAAGGATACTACATAGCTCTAACTCCAGAATGTCTAACAAAGTACAAAAAATACAGAAGGGCTAATACTCAAAAGCAAGAATAGAAAGTGACTCCTCGGTCTGCGAACGAGGTAGATATACCTCGAATTCTCTATAGAAGCGTCTCGCCTAAAGGATGATAAGACTGAGTGAAAGTACATGGATCTGCACATGAAAAAAATGTGCAGAAAGGACATGAGTACACCACAGCGATACTCAGTAAGTGCCAAGCCTAACCTCGATTGAGTAGTGACGAAGAAGGTCAGGGCTCTACTGAGATAAGATAAAATATAAGGAATAACAGGATAAGATAAGCAATACAATTTCAAGCTAACAATACGAATTTAATACGAGAAAGTAAGGTTGCAATAACCGAAACAGAGGCTAAAACAATTAAAAGGATAATAATCGGGGATCTCTTAGTATCCCGAGGACCTCTTGGTATCCTTAATATGTACCAGGGATCTCTTGGTATCTCGAGGATATCTTGGTATCCTCAATATATGTTGGGGATCTCTTGGTATCCCGAGGATCTCTTGGTATCCTCATTATATACTAGGGATCTCTTGGTATCCCGAGGATCTCTTGGTATCCTCATTATATACTAGGGATCTCTTGGTATCCCGAGGATCTCTTGGTATCCTCAATATATGCTAGGGATATCTTGGTATCCCGATTATATGTGTCGGGGATCTCTTGGTATCCCGCACTATAGTCCAAATTAATATATATGCAGGGGGATCTCCCAGAATATAATCTACAGTCCGAAAGTAAACATACATGGGGGGGGGTCTCCTGGGATACCGTCCCGTTGTCCCAAAGTAAACACACCGCAACAACACGAAGAATACACAATTAAATTCAAATTCCATATCAAGGTAAAATAGGTATTTCTAGCCTAGCATGTTGCACATAATCCAAATAAGGCATTTTGAGTAAGTAAGTCAATTAAGTCAATTAGACATGCTTTCCTAAGCTAACAGCATGCTTAAATTCAAAGTAATGTAAACAAGAAAGGAAAATACAATCAAGGTTAATTTTAATGAAAATTAGGATTTTCAACAATTAGCACAAGTACGCGCTCGTCACCTCACGTACAAGGCATATCAATTACCACAATACCAATCCTAAAGGGAAGGTCCCCCATACAAGGCTAGACAAGCCACTTACCTCGAACCGGCTCAAAATCAACCCAAGACCACATTCTTGCCACGAGTACTCGACTCCAAATGGCCCAAATCTATTCAATTCAATTGCATAATGTAAATAATACTTCAAGTAACTGATTCTAAAATTAAATTCTAGGATAATACACGAAATTATGTAATATAACCAAAATGCCCTCAGGCCCACGTTTCGGAATCGGGTAAAATTTATATTTTCGGAATCCTCATGCTCACACGAGTCTATTCATATAACAATCTCTCAAATTGGATGTCAAAAACCCAATCAAAACCCAATAATTCGGCCTATGAAGTTTATCAAAATTTTCCACCAAATTCGAAATTTAAAGGCTATATTTAAGTTAGGAATCATGGAAATTGATCTAAGTTGGGTAGAGATGACTTACCCAAGTTACACAGGTGCAAAAGTCTTCAAAAATCGCCCCTCCCAAGCTCCCAAATTCGAAAATGTGAAAATAGGTAAACCCTCGAATTGGGATTTTAAGAAATCTGCCCAGATATTTTTTGCATCGCGATCGTGAAGAGCAAAAAATTGAAGATCCTTTAATTGGTCTATACGAATGCGACAGGATGTACACGATCGCGGAAGAGGAAAAGGAGAGGCTTACATGTTCGCGAACAAGGCCACATGATCGCAAAGGGTAAAAGGGCCATTGAACCACTAGCTCCAATTCTACTATGAGAACGTGGAAGAGTGAAAGCGAATGCAAAGAAGGAAAGAACAGACTTCCGTGATCGCGAAGCAATCAATGCGATCCCGAAGAACAATTTGATCACCCTCCGGAATTACTCTACGCGAACGCAGAGGAAAGGTCGCGAACGCGATGAAGGAAACCATGTACCATATTTTCTGCAATTCAACAAGTTTCAAAAATGCCCCGTTGAGCATCCGAAACACACCCGAGGCCCCCGGGACCTCAAACAAACCAGCCAACCAATCCTAAAACATCATTCAAACTTGTTCCAACCTTCGAAACGATAAAAACAACATCAAAACACCAATTTTTCATCGGAGGGGTTGGCCTGGTGGCAATAGACTTGAGCCTTGGGGTTTGCTCCATTTCAAGGTCTCAAGTTCGAAACCCACTGGGTGCAAACAATTTCTGAGGGCCATCGGACTGGGTAAAACCTAAATTAACCATGGTGCACTTGCGGAAAACTCCTTGCCGAGGGCCTGTGCACCCCCGGGATTAGTCGGGGCTCTTAAAGACTCAGACACCCGGTGCAAATAAAAAAAACTCTAAAAGCACATTTTCGATCAAAAAGTCTACCAAACCTCGTCCGAATGACCTGAAATTTTGCACACACATCCCAAATGACATAATGGAACTACTGCAACTCTCAAAATTCCATTCCAACCCTCGGATCAAAATCTCATTATCGAACCGGAAACTTCTAAAATTGAACTTTTCGGCATTTCAAGCCTAAATTAGCTACGGACCTCCAAAACACAATCTGACCATGCCCCTAAACTCGAAATCACCCAACAGAGCTAACAGAACCATCAGATTTCCATTCCGAGGCTATCTTCACATTGTTCCGTCTATGGTTAACTTTCCAACACTTAAGCTCTCATTTAGGGACGAAGTGTCCCAAAACTCTTCGAAACTCAATACCGAACATCCCGACAATTCAAAATAGAAAAAATAAACTTGGGGAAAGCAGTTAATAAGGGATCGAGGAGTTAATTATTAAGACAACCGTCTGGGTCGTCACGTCCTCGTACACTTAAACATTCATTCGTCCTCGAACGAGCGTAGAGACATACCTGAAGTGAAGCTACTCATGGCCCCAAACTGCTGAGCAACGCGCTAGAGCTTAAAATGATTGGTCGGGTCATTACAAAATGATAATAGGAGGACATCAGGTAAATACAAAGAACAACATAACTCAATTATCAATGAGAATTAGAAATCAAACAAATGCACGACATCACCCTTCGTGCTTTTACTCTCGTCCTCACCATAAGAATCAATATAATCTGCACGACATCACCCTTTGTGCTTTTACTCTCGTCCTCACCATAAAATTAATATTATCGGTACCGAATTTGTACATCGTGCGACACGACATCACCCTTCGTGCTTTACACTCTTCCTTACAAAATCATACACGATATCATCATTCGTGCTTTACACTCTTCCTCACAAAAACAATACACACCATCACCCTTCGTGCTTTAACACTCTTGCTCATCCAAACAAAAGTCACAAGCAATAAGGGCAAGGAAATAAACAAAATTACAATAAAATCCCGGCAAGGGAACAATATGATAATTCTCTTCTCTTTTTCACTTTTACTTCACAATTCACTTCATGACTTGAGCCAAAGCTCTATAAGGTTCAATTGCCAATTATATTTCCACAATTCATTATACAACTTGAGCCAACGCTCTTCAATACTCAAATACCACAATTACTTCCACAAACTTTGCTCAACAATTGAAATCATCACAAAAGGGCGTGAACAATACAAACGGTGTCATAATAATCATAATGTAAGACTCACGGGCATGCTTGACTCCAACGTATAGATACCCATCACCATGCGTATACGTCGTACTCAACAAATAACACATAGCAAATATGACACAACTCCTAATCCCTCAAGCTAAGGTTAGACCAAACACTTACCTCGATGCCACGAACACAATTCAAGCCTCAACTACTGCTTTACCTCTTGATTCCTCCACCAATTCGCTCGTATCTAGCCACAAGTTACTTAATTATATCAACAAATGCTAAATGAATCAATTCGAATGCATGAAAATAGGTTTTGTAGAGTTTTCCCCAAAAAGTCAAAAATCGACCCGGGCTTGCTTGGTCTAAACCCAAATTCGGACCAAAACCCGATTACCCATTCACCCCTGAGCCCGGATATATAATTGGTTTTGGAATCCAATCTCAATTTGAGGTCTAAATCCCCAAATTTCAATATTCCTAGGTTTTATCCAAAATTCCCAATTCCACCATGAAAACCCTAGACTCTAGGATGAAATCTTGTAAAAGAAGTTAAGGAGTGAAAGAAATAAGTTAAAAATCACTTACTAGTGTTTTGGGGAAGAAAGATTGTTTGAAAAATTGCCTCTTATGTTTTTAGGGTTTTGAAAAATGAAAAATAACTTAAAGTATCGTTTAAATATACTCCTCTTAGATCCTCTCCGCGGACCTCACAAAAAGGACTGCGGCTACGGAGCTCCACCACGGGCGGCATGAAATCCAGTGCGACCACATAGGGAAGCCTTGCCCCACTACGGACCGCATAAATCCCTCCGCAGTTGCGAAGTTCCCACCGCGGCTGCAAGAAACCACTGTGGACCGCACAATTGGGTTCAGAGACATGCAACTTCTCTAAACCTGCAACATCTATGTTCTAAGATATCCCGAAACCTATCTGGAACTCACCCGAGCCCTCGGGACTCCAAACCAAATATGCATACTAACTCAAAAACATCATATGGACCTACTCGTGCGATCACATCATCAAAATAACATCAAACACTATGAATTAAGCCTCAAATTCATTAATTACTCACTAACATCCAAAATCTCTATTTTCTCAAATAAAGGTCCGATTCATACCAAACGGACTCCGATTCTTACCAAACTTCACAGACACATCTTAAATGTCACATTGAACCTATATTGGGCTCCAAAACCTAAATATGGGCCCGATACCATAAATTTTCAAATATAATCAAATTTCCAAAAACTCTTATAATTTTCAGTAAAACAATTTCTTTCAAAAATTGATTTCTAAGGCTTGGGACCTCGAAATTCATTTCTGGGCAAACGCCCAAGTCCCATATTTTACTGCAGACCACCCGGGTTTGTTGGAACACGAATCCGGGTCTTTTTGCTCAAAATATTGACCAAAGTCAACCATAATTAAATTTTAACTCTAGAAATTTCTATTTCTCATATTTTCACATAAAAGGCTTTCCGGATATAGGTCCGGACCACGTACGCAAATTGAGGTGAGGTAAAAAGGAGGTTTTTAGGCCTCGGAACACTATATTTGTTTCTAAAACAAGTAATGACCTTTTGGGTCATCACATCCTCCACCTCTAAAACAACCTTTCGTCCTCGAACGGACATAAGAAGGAAGTACCTGCGTCGGAAAAGAGATGGGGATAACGGCTCCGCATATCGAACTCAGGCTCCTAGGTCGATGCCTTAGCAGGCTGACCTCTCCACTGAACATGAACAGAAGGGAAACTCTTCGATTTCAACTAACGAACTTGTCGATCTAGAATAGCTATAGGCTCCTCCTCATAGGATAAGTCCTTGTCCAACCGAACAATGCTGAAGTCTAGCATGTGGGATGGATGCCGTGATACTTTCGAAGCATGGACACATGAAACACTGGATTCACGGCTAATAATCTCGGTGGCAATGCAAGTCTGTAAGCCACCTCTCCCACTCGATCAAGAATCTAGAACGGGCCAATGAACCTAGGGCTAAGTTTACTCTTCTTTCATAATCTCATCACGCCCTTCATTGGAGACACCCGAAGCAATATCCATTCACCAACCATGAATGCCAAATCACGAACCTTACGGTTGGCGTAACTTTTTTGCCTGGACTGAGATGTACGAAGCCTATCCTGAATAATCTTGACCTTTTATAAGGCATCTTGTACTAGATCCGTACCCAACAACGAGCCTTTCCCGGCTCAAACCATCCAACCGACGACCGACACCGCCAATCATATAAAGCCTCATAAAGAGCCATCTAGATACTCGACTGGTAGCTGTTATTGTAGGCAAACTCTGCTAAAGGCAAAAACTAATCCCACAAGCCTCCAAAGTCAATGACACAAGCCTGGAGCATATCCTCCAAAATCTGAATAACCCGCTCGGACTGCCCGTCCATTTGAGGATGAAACGCTATGCTCAACTCAACCTGTGTGCCCAACTCACACTGCACTACTCTCTAGATGTCACACCCTGAGCCTGGGGAGGCGTGGCTGGCACCCGGTGCCGTAGTGGCCCGAGCGAACCACTCTGCGACATTTTTTTTTCTTCGTAACTGTCATTGGCCAACATGGCCACAACTCGTTATGTATAACTATATGTGGGCAATACTGTTTCAGTGAACTATTTTTATTAAAACATGAATACCTATGGGCCGTCATGGCCTTTGACATACTGTACAAAATGAACCTCTGTCTACAAAGCCTCTAAGATTAATTGATATCAAATGGGACAGGGTACCGGCCTACCCATAAGTTTGTAGAAAAACTCTGACATGATGACTCATAGACTCGGCTGCACTCCGAATGAGATGGAGTCTTACCGATCCTTCACTGAATGCCAATCTCGTCTACAATGAAGGCTCGTCAAACTTATTAGCTATACCTGCAGGCATGAATGCAGTGTCCCCAACAAAAGGACGTCAGTACGAATAATGTACTGAGTATGTAAGACAAGAAAACATAAATAAGAATAGTAATGCAAAGAGAGATAGAAGAGATACAACCTGTAACATCTGAGTGCCTCTGGGGGATACTGACATGAAATGCATAATACATATATACATAAACTTTTAAAAACATACGCCTCTGTGGGCATCATCATCATCATATCATACCCGGCCTCAAAGAGGACTCGGTAAAAACGTACCCGGCCAT
Source organism: Nicotiana glauca (assembly GCA_026770625.1). NCBI lineage: Eukaryota > Viridiplantae > Streptophyta > Magnoliopsida > Solanales > Solanaceae > Nicotiana > Nicotiana glauca. The sequence continues at coordinate 16,479 of MU721814.1, forward strand.
CATAAGGCTCGGTAGAATCGTACCCGGCCACGTGGAGCTCGGTAAACCCAACTGATCAGTGGTTGCACAATAGGTGCCATACCCGGACGACTATAGCGTGACTCGGTAGAGTAAAATAGATACATGTATATAATGCATGCTCGACTCATGAAATCACATTCTAAACATTTCGGTGACGTAAGGTCGTTGCACCTTCGATTAACATTATGGGCATAATACCATCAATATGAACTTCACTAGGACTAAAGGATCATACATACTTTCTTAGAATGATTTTGTACGGAAAGAATAACATGGACAACCTTAGTTCCTAGGAGTAGATTCATTATGAAATAGCGTATCATTTATGTTTGTTTCATTTTAGATCATGCCAAAATAAAGAAGGAAGAGCCATAACATACCTGAACCGATTCCCTTGAGAAATATTTCACCGTACTCCCATTAGCTACATTGAACTGAATACACCTTCTTCTCTATCGACTTCCTGTAATCCTCGAGCTCCTTTATCCACAAATCTTCGAATTCACAATCTTTTCAAGCCTCAAACCAAGGTCCACCAAGCGTATAATTAATTGACTTATGAAATAGTTAACTAATCAGCAGGGAGGATAATACTACGCGCGTAGTCACTAGTCATGCTCTAACCAACCATTGCGCCCATTAAGAAATCAGATGAGAAAATAGTAGCGTCCAGTGCAGGCGTTCCTGCCTTTGCCCTTCATCCAACACATCCTCAAGTATACATACCTATAATACAAAGAATTCCCATTTTTTTGTTGTTGTTGTTTCTTTTGGTGCATCATCATGATGTACACATATTACAACATATTTATCATCAACCATATACCGACAAAGCTACCGATCCAACTCAACCTCCGCTATCTTTATACCCTACTTACCTATTCTTTTGGTCAAATTTATACTTCACATATTAAAGGCAAGAAAAGAAGTCAATACACTTAGAAAAAGTAAAGATAAAGTGTTTTGGATATGTAAGGTTGCTGGCAACGTAATGACTTAAAGGGTCTTTTAATGTCAATCGCATGTCTACCACGTGGTTGTGGTGGAAAAAGTTTAATCTTTAACCATTTATTAGGTAATTAGGTAATATTCCGTTACTCGGTAATTAACCAATTATTTGCATAATTATTATCTTAAATTAATTAAAATTCTATTTATTTTTAATATATTTTATACACCATACTATTATGGTCATGTGGTGCCGTGTAAAATAAATTCATACACTATTATTTCATTAAAACACCCATGTAAAAATACATATATTCTCAAACTTCTAATTTTTGTAATCTCATATAAAGAGTACAAATTTTCGTAGGCATAATTCTTAAAATGGTAAAAAGGATAACCTTCTTTCCTTGTGAGAAAATAATTTATATCTTTACAATAAAGAAATTCTTTTTGTATTATAAATTCTCAAAATGGAAAAATGATAACTTTTCTTATAATAAAATACTATCTACTCTTAAAATAAATAAAACCTCATTTATAAACTCCCACATGTCATGTATTTAATTTAAAAACTTATCACAACCATATAAAATAGTATTTATCAATGTTTACTGAAAATAGTTTGCTTCAATGGAAATACATATCAAGCCAATATATAGAAGTTCCGAAATTCTTCAAACTTATAGGATCTTATATTCTTATCTTCATGTATAACCTTAATCCCTTCCAACTCATATATTATTACTTCGACGAATCCTAACGTTAAAGTACGGGATGTAACACTAGAAATGCGAGGTAAACTACGTATCTCGATCAGAAATGATAGACACGGGCACACTATGAAGACGAACAATCTTCCGGATATAGATCTTAGCTAATCTCTTAGAAGAATATGAGACTGCCACATGAATGAAATGCGTTGACTTGGTCAGCCTATCAACAATAACCCATACTGCGTCGAACTTCCTCTGAGTCCGTGGGAGTCCAACAACAAAGTCCATAGTGATACGCTCCCACTTCCACTTAGGAATCCCAATCTTCTAGAACAAACTACCAGGCCTCTGATGCTCGTACTTAACCTGCTGACAATTCAAACGCCAAGCCACATATGTAACAATGTCCTTCTTCATTCTCCTCCACCAATAATGCTGTCGCAAATCCTGATACATCTTAGCGGCGTCAGTGTTAGTTTTGCCTACAGGTTCAAGGCCTTATACAGTTTATTATGATTCATCTTGTATCGGACTTGGTACAGTGTTGATGCAGGATGGCAAGGTCATTGCCTATTTTGAAAGATGATGCAAATCCCTCATTTGGAACATTAAAGGAGGCTGAACGAGGAAATGTAAGAAGTTGTGAAAAAGGAGTTGATCAAGTGGTTGGATGCCGGGGTTGTGTACCCCATCTTTGATAGCTCTTGGACTTCGCCGGTGCAATGTGTATTGAATAGGGGTGGCATGACCGTGGTTACAAATTTGCAGAATGAGTTGATTCCAACAAGGACTGTCACCGGGTGGAGGGTATGCATGGACTACCACAAGTTGAATAAAGTGACCCGCAAGGATCACTTTCCATTGCCTTTTCTTGATCAGATGTTAGATCGACTTCCTAGGCGTGTCTTCTACTGTTTCTTGGATGGGTATTCTGGATATAACCAAATCTTGATTGCTATGGAAGATCAGAAGAAGACCACATTCACTTGTCCATATGGCACCTTTGCCTTTTCTAGGATGCCCTTTGGGTTGTGTAATGCACCGGCTACATTCCAGCAGTGTATGGTGGCCATTTTCACCTATATGGTGGAAGATATTTTGGAGGTGTTCATGGACGATTTAAGTGTTGTGGGTGATTCATTTGAGGAATTATTGAAAAATCTTGATAGAGTGTTGGCCCGTTGTGAAGAAACCAATCTTGTTCTTAATTGCCACTTTATGGTTGAAGAGGGCATAGTTCTTGGGCATAAAATTTCAAAGCATGGTATAGAGGTGGACAAAGAAAAATTGATGTGATTTCAAGGCTCCTTTCCCCTACCTCTGTCAAGGGAGTTAGAAGTTTTCTTGGGCATGCGGGGTTCTACCGGAGAATTATCAAAGTCTTTTTGAAGGTAGTGAATCCCTCATGCAAGTTATTGGAAAAAGATGCCAAGTTCATGTTTGATGAGATATGTATGCAAGCCTTTGAACTTCTCAAGCACAAGTCGACCACCGCTCCTATTATCACCGCACCCAATTGGATCTTGCCTTTTGAGCTCATGTGTGATGCGAGCGATGTTGCAGTTGGGGCTGTTTTGGGTCAAAGAGTGAAAAAATATTCCATCCGGTGTACTATGCAAGCAAGACAATGAATGATGCTCAAGTGAACTACATGGTGATTGAGAAAGAGCTTTTATCTATAGTATTCGCGATGGAGAAATTTTGGCCATATCTTATGGGTGCCAAGGTCATAGTCCATACCGATGATGCCGTACTCTAGTACTTGATGACGAAGAAGGATTCCAAAGCTAGACTGATACAATGGGTCTTGTTACTTTAAGAGTTTGATTTGGAGATTGTGGACCAGAAGGGTAGTGAAAACCAAGTGGCAAACCACTTGTCCCGCTTGGAGGAGGAGGGGAGGCCTCGTGATGGCCTAGAGATCAATGATTCATTTCCCGACTAACAACTCCTTTTGGTGTCGGTGAATGGTATGCCATGGTTTGCGGACGTTGCTAATTTCCTTATGACTGGTATAATCCCGTGTGATCTCTCTTCTAACCAAAGGAAAAAGCTCAAACGAGATAGTTTGGATTTCTATTGGTACGAGCCGTACTTTTTCAAGATTTTCACGGATGGCGTGATCCGAATGTGTGTTTCGGAGGAGGAGCAATTGAGAGGCTTGTCATTCCTCTCCCTATGGTGGCCATCATGGATGGGTGAGGACAGCTTCAAAAGTTCTTAGTTGCGGGTTTTATTGGCCAACTTTGTACAAAGATGCAAGGGAACTTGTGAAGAGGTGTGACGAATGTCAAAGAGCGGGTGGAATTTCGAAGAAAGATGAGATGCCTCTCAATACCATTCTTGAAGTTGATATTTTTGATGTATGGGGCATTGATTTTATGGGCCCATTTGTTAGCTCGTGTGGGAACACATATATTCTTGTGGCGGTTGACTATGTTTCAAAGTGGGTTAAAGCCATGGCTTTACCCAACAATGAGGCCTGGAGTGTTCTTGTGTTTCTCAAGAAGAGCATTATTACAAAGTTTGGCACTCCTCGTGCAATCATAAGTGATGGGGGTCTCATTTTTGTAATAGAGCTTTTGACACTTTGCTTGCAAAGTATGGTGTCAATCATAAAGTTTCTACTCCTTATCATCCTCAGGAAAGTGGCCAAATTGAAGTCTCAAACAGGGAAATCAAGAGTATATTGTCAAAGACGGTCAACGCAAATAGGATCGATTGGTCAAAGAATTGGATGACGCTATATGGGCTTATAGGACTGCTTACAAGACTCCGATTGGTATGTCTCCGTATCGTTTGGTGTTTGGAAAAGCTTGACATCTACCGATTGAGTTAGAGCACAAGGACATGTGGTCTTTGAGGAAGCTAAATCTTGAATGGGATGTGGCAGCAAATCTTCGTGTGGAGCAGCTTAATGAACTTGATGAATTTCGATTCCATGCCTACTCCAGTTCGTCCTTGTACAAGGACAAGATGAAGTGCCTTTATGATAAATATGCTCAAGGCAAGGATTTCAAAGTGGGTGATTTGATTCTCTTGTTCAACTCTCTGTTACGTGTATTTCTGGGAAAGCTTAAGTCGAAATGGAGTGGACCTTTTGAAGTGGTGTTTGTGACACCGTTTGGTGCACTTGACTTGAAGAACAAAAATGGGGAGGTTTTCAGAGTTAATGGGCACAGGGTCAAGCACTACCTAGGTAAGATTGATGACAGCCACATGGTGGCACTACTCCATATAAAGTGACTTGATGGTAACCTGCATCGTGCCGCAACGTTAAATCAGGCGCTTCTTGGGAGGAAACCTATGTGTCTTTCATTTTGTTTTTCTTTGATTTTCTTTGTAGTGTAGGATTTGCTTTTGGACTAAATGGTTGTGAGTTGCTGGAGGATTCTTTTGATGCAGTGCAGGACTAAGTTAAAAAAATGCACACTCTCTGAAGTTTGCAATGCGGACCTCGATGCATTTCTTGCGGCCACAAACGCCTTAGTGTGGCAAAAATTCAATGCGGACCACATAGTTGATTGGTACAAAATGAGGACTCTCTAAAGTTTTCCACCGCGGCCGCAATTCATTTTATGTGGTCCATGGTGGACCACTGCGGCTCCATTTAATTTCTTGCGGACCGCAGTGGACATCTCCCCAATGCCCCTTGTTACTGAGTATCGCGGACCGTGGTGCCATTTTGTGCAATCCGCGGTGGGTAGGTGAGATGGGCCTCAGTTACTTTTTCTATAAATAGGACCTCGGGCCCTCATTTCAAACTTTTCGACCCTTTGCACTCTAAAGCTAAAAATCATTGTTCATCTCATCTAACTGCACGAAATCAACTGCTAAGCCTCATTAATCAACATTGCATCTCACTTCTGGTAACTTTAATTCTTTCTTAGTTGTTTAATTTTGCTATTTTCTTTTAACTTTTATTTCTCTTAGTTTTTCTTCCTGTTTTCTTTCAATTTTGTATAGTAGGTTTGTTTAAGCATGTTTAAATTAGGACTAGTTAGTTAAAAACACTGTTTCACCACCTAGGGGATCAATAAAAGGTGAAAAATTGGGCCAAAAACGTGAAAACTTGAACCCTAGGTAGGTATTGGTGTTGGGTGTTCACTGCGGACTGCGATAGATTTTGTGTAGTCCGCGGTGCTACTGTATGGTCTGCAATGCTATTTGGTGCAAAACGCGGTGGTGGAAGTTCTGAAAGCTGATGATTGAGGACCACGACCACAAGGGATTTTGTGCTATCCATACAACTAAAATATACGCAAGGCTTCCCATACTCACTATCTTCCTAAGACATCCGGCTGGATTTGAGATAGATCAGGTAGGGCATCCGTTTACGACGTGGGTGGGATTAGCAGTTTTCTCTATTTTCTTCAATGGTAGGAGATATGCATCAGCGGGGGTATATGGGAGGAAACCAGTCTGCAGTAATTTAAATTGCTCATTCAGATCACTAAGTAAAATCTTGACTCACAAATAGCGCGATCAAGGCATCAGCCACCATATTGGCCTTCCCGTGGTGATACAAAATGGTGATATCATAGTCTTTTAACAACTCTAACCACCTCCTATGCCTTAAATTGAGATATTTTTTCTTGAAAAAATACTATAGACTCCGATGATCCGTGAATATCTTGCACCAAACACCGTAAAGATAGTGCCTCCAAATCTTCAACGCATGAACAATGGCTGCCAAATCTAAGTCACAAACATGGTAATTCTTCTCATGAACCTTCAACTTCCGCGAAGCATTTGCAATCACCCTGCCATCCTGAATCAATACTGCACCGAGTCCAGTACGAGATGCATCACAAAACACCGTGTAGGATCCTAAACCTGTGGGCAACACCAACACTGGCGTCATAGTCAAAGCAGTCTTGGGCTTTTGAAAGCTCAACTCACACTCGTATGACCATCTGAACGGGGCACCCTTCTGGGTCAATCTGGTCAATCAGGCTGCAATAGATGAAAACCCCTCTACGAACCAGCGGTAATAACCTGCCAAACCCAGGAAACTCTGGATCTCTATAGTTGAAGTGGGTCTAGGCCAGTTCTGAACTACCTCAATCTTCTTAGGATACGACTTTATGACTTCTACCGATATGACGTGCCCCAAAAAGGCGACTAAGTCTAACCATAACTTACACTTTGAAAACATGGCATACAACTAGCTATCACTCATAGTTTGAAGTTTAATTCGAAGATGCTGCTCGTGCTCCTCTCGACTGCAGGAGTAGATCAAGATATCATCAATAAATACAATCACAAAGGAACCCAAATAGGTCTTGAACACTCGGTTCATCAAACCCATAAATATTGCTGGGGAATTCGTCAACACAAATGACGTCACTAAAAATTCATAATGCCCATACCGAGTCTGAAAAGATTTCTTAGGGACATCAGATGCCTTAATATTCAACTGATGGTAGCTAGACCTCAAATCGATCTTTGAAAATACCTTGTCACCCTGAAGCTGATAAAATAAGTCATCAATCCTTATCAATGGATACTTGTTTTTTATGGTGACTTTGTTCAACTACCGGTAATCTATGCACATCCTCATTGTTCTATATTTCTTCTTCAAAAACAATACGGGCGCACCCCAAGGCAAAATACTAGGTCCAATGAAGCCCTTATCAAGAAAAACTTGCAAGTGCTCCTTCAATTCTTTCAACTTTGCCGGGGCCACATGGTATGGCAGAATAGAAATGGGCTGAGTGCCCTGAGTAAAATCAACATAGAAGTCAATATCTTTATCGGGTGGCATCCCCGGAAGATCTGCAGAAAACACCTTTGGAAACTCACAAACAACTGGTACTAAATCTATGGAAGGAACCTCCACACTAGAATCGTGGACATAAGCCAAATAAGCTAGAGACCCTTTCTCGACCATACGCTGAGCCTTCACATAAGAGATAACCCTGCTGGTAGAATGGCTAGAAGTCCCCTTCCACTCTAATAGAGGCAACCCCGTCAAGGATAAGGTCACCGTCTTGGCATGAAAATCCATTATGGCATGATAAAGCGACAGTCAATCCATACCCAAGATGACATCAAAAACTACCATATCGAGGAGTAGGAGATCTACGCTAGTCTCAAGACTCCCAATAGTAACCACACACAAGCTATAAACACGATCTACAACAATAAATCTCCTATTGGTATGGACACACATACTGGAGCACTCAAAGAATCAAGAGGCATAACCAGATATATAGCAAAATACGTTAAACCACATCCCTGGGATAACCTCTAACTAGCTCGCCTCCACCTCTAACTGCCTGACCTCCAACTCTAACGGTCTGACCTCCACCTTTAATTGCCTGACCCCTGCCTCTAGTTGGCTGAGTGGGCGGTGAAGCAACCGGTGCTGGAACCATGGTACGAGAACCTTGCTGCTGTGTAATCACGGGTGCCCGAGGGCAAAATCTAGCAATGTTCCTCAGATCACCACAAGTATAATAGGACCTCGGATGCTATGACTACTGACCTTGGAACTGACCCTGTCGGCCTGGGTAACCACTCTAGAAACTCTAGAGTGGAGATGCACTGATAAGAGCTGGTGGTGCACTGTAGGCTAGCTGGTCAGGATGAGATACATAAGGGCCATGACTACCAAAAATGTTGTGAGATGCCTAGAGCGCTGACTAAAATGGACTGGGAGGATGGTCTCTACAAAAGTATCCCTGCCTCTAAACTATGGTTGTCCAACAAGACGGGACGAAATTAACGAGACAAGATGATATTAAAGCGGGACGAGATGAAACGGGACGGGACAAACGGGACAAAATGGTCGGCCCATCCCATCCTGCTAACAGACGGAATGGGACTGGACGGGACGGAACAAGACGAGTTCTTGGGCCTTAAGTGTAGATTTTTTTTTAAATGTCTAGTTTTTTTAAAATTACTATGTTTTTAAAGTTTGCAACAACTATATTTTTGACTTATTTAATAAACTTAAATGTTAAAATGAAATTAGAAAACTAAGTAAAGAATTATAAAATATTAAAACAAAAGAATTGTAACGAAATATTATAGTAATTATAAATTTATAATAGAGTTATAATTTATTTAATATAATTTCAAAGTATTAAGTAACTAAGACAATTCATAAAAAAAATTCAATGCTTAGAGCCTTTTATTTTATTAATAAAACTTTCAAATCTCAAATATAAATATAATTCTTTTGAAGAGCACCTATTCTACGCAGCCACCTTCTAGGAAGAGTTCTGTTTGAACTAGACCTCTTAATATTCAATTATAAATTATTATACTAATATTTGTAAGGTCCTATATACCTTCTTTGAAACTTATCAATAATATTTCTCAGACATTGTGCTGGAATTGGCAACGTTGATTGATGTTCCATGAGCTCCATGCCGCCATCGCTCCCAGTGCTAAGTATCTCATTGTATTCTTCTTCTTCCCTAGTGGTTAATTTTTCAAAACCAAGATTTCTTCTTTCTTAATTAATCCAATCTCTGAATAATAAGGAAATCTCTAGACTGTCCTCCGCTAATGCATGTCTATGATCTCCAATTTGAAATCTTGCCGCGCTAAAAGCACTCTTCGATGCTACTGATAATGCTTGAATAGCCAGGATATCACGGCCCATTATTGAAAGTGTTGGAAAAGCCTTGCCACGCTTCCTCCACCATGACCAAAGTTGTTCGTTGTCTTATTTGTCTTTAACACTTTCCAATCCTTGATTAAGACAAGAAGCAAGTTCATCATCAATAGAGGAATCAAAACCTATTATATCATCCATATCTTCCTATAAAACTTCTGCTCTAGACTTAGAAGTAAAAGGAGCAGTTTCACAACCTGTTGTTTCCATAGATTATATTTAGCAAACATTGATATAACATAAGAATATATGCTAGCTTGGCAGTCTTTGAGAGATGGTTGTTCATTTTCTTGAATTGCTAAATTCTCATAAAGTCCCTTTGCACCTCTTAGTTTTATAGATGGGTTAAGTAAAGTAGAAATTAAATAAACTTCGAGAATAGGGAAAAAAAATACTTTTTAAATTTTGAAATTATTTTATTTATGGCAGGTGCATAAGTTGGATTTGTTATATAGTTACCAAATACAATATAAATTTCACAAATATACCATAATATTTATGTAGCAGTAGGATAATATATACCAGAAAATTATTTTGTAGCATAATAAAATTTTTCTAAAAATTTAATAAGCTCTTTGATCTCATCCCAATCAGAATCAACAATTTGATCAGCTGGGATACCATTATGCATATTAAATACCTTTTGGACAGGCACCCGATAATCATAAGTAACTTTAAGCATTTTATAAGTAGAATTCCACCTAGTATAAACATCTTTTGGAACTTTTCTAAATGGAAGGTTAGCACTAGCACATTGTTGAGCAAATTCACGAATTCCACTCGCTTTATTAGCATAAAAAAATAAAGGCACAAGCATGTTGTATTTTACTACAAGCATCAGAAAATAAATTAAGACCATCTTTTACAACCAAGTTAAAAATATGGCATGCACATCTAACATGAAAAATTGGTAGACTAATTGGACAAAGTCTAGATTTTAAGCTATTTGCTACGATTGTGTTAGCAGAAACATTATCAGAGGTGATAGTTAAAACTTTATCAATGAGTCCATAAAAATCAAGTATTTGTAGAACAATAGTTGCAATATATGCTTCGGTGAACAACCTAATGGCATGTAACAGTTAAATAATTACAATCATTAGGACCACGACCTATATCAGATGTGATAGACACTTTACAATCTAAAAGAACAAATACACAACGAATATATTGAAGATATCCGGTTTGAAATTTAAAAACATCATTTCTAACCGTGGTCTTAGGAACATTGTGATGACCCGGCCCGTCGTCACGTGAGTTACCACCCTGTTTCCCCATTCTCTGCTTCCTTATGTTTCATTATAGGAGTTTTTAGTGAATGAGTTGAATTGGATTGGTTTTAGATGGAAATGAGACACTTAGTCTCTTAAAGGAAGGCTTGTTTTGGAAAAGTCAACCGGATGTTGACTATTGAGTTAGAGGGTTCGGATGTGATTTCCGGTGATTCGATTAGCTTCGGGGGATGATTTGTGACTTAGGAGTGTGATCAGAATTGATTTTGGAGGTCCGGTGTAGAATTGGGATTGAATTGGCGAAGTTAGTATCTTGGCAAATTCTGGTTGGTAGGTGAGATTTTTATCCGAGGGTCAGAATGGGATTTTGAGAGTTGATGTAGCTTTGTTAGTTGATTTTGGATGTGTGTGCAAAATTTCATATCATTCGGAGGTGTTTTGGTCAGGTTTTGATCAAATGCATAATTCGGAAGTTTTGGAAGAACTTAGGCTTGAATCCGATGTAATTTGAGGGTTTTGGTGTTATTTGTAGGGTTTTGATGATTGGAGCAAATTTGAATGATGTTTTAGGATGGGTTGGCACTTTTGGTTGAGGTCCCGGGGGCCTCGTTGTGATTTCGGATGGCCATCAGGATGAATTTTGGACTTATGAGGTTGCTGTGTATCTGGTTTCTGGTATTTCTACATCTACGGAAAAGGAACCGCAGATGCGGTTGTGCAGGTGCGGAAGGAAGAATCGCAGGTGCGAGTTCTTGGAAGGTTTGCTGTTTCCGCAGGTGCGGGCTTGGGGCCGCATCTGCGATGCCGCAGATGCGGTAGATGAGTCGCAGAAGCGAATTTGCGTGGCCTTGGTATTTTCGCAGAAGCGGACAGGTATCCGCAGAAGCGGGATCCGCAAATGCGGAGAGATGACCGCAGAAGCGGTCGTGGACTTAATGAAGATCCACAGAAGCAGAGGTATAACCACAGAAACGGTAGCCGCAAATGCGGTAAGGGAACCGCAGATGCGGAAATCACTGTTCAGAGAAGGGTTTTAAAGCTCATTTTGTTCCGCGAGCTTAAGTTTATTTCCACCATTTTTGATCGACCCTGAGAGCTCTTGGACAAAAATTGAAGGGGATTTTGACTAGGTGTGATTGAAGGTGAGTTCTTTGGCCTAAATACATGATTTAATGGTAGAATTAACATGGAAATTTGTGGAAATTCATCAAAAGTGGGTAAAACTAGGGCTTGGAAATTTGGTATTTCAAAGTGGAATTTGAGGGGTCAAATGGACTCCGATTTTGGTAATTTTGATATGTATTGACTCGTGGCGAGATAAAGAATCCGGTGATGTTAATTTTTTGGTCTTTCGAGAAATGGGCCCGGGGTTCGGGTTTTGCCAATTTCGTGAATTTTGATATTTTTCGAGTCTTTTCGATTGGGCTATGTTCCCTTAGCATATTGTAATGTATTGATTGTGGTTTTGGATAGATTCGACACGCGTGGAGGCCGAATTGAGGGGCAAAGGTGTCGCGAGCTAGAGATTTTGCCGGTTCGAGGTGAATAATGATTGTAAATGATATCCTGAGGGTTTGAAACCCCGGATTGCAAATCCTAGTGCTATATTGAGGTGACTTGCATGTCGGATAGTGAGCGTGGGGTAGAGCACCGTTGGGTATTGTGACTTGGTCCGTCCCGATTGATGATTTTACTGTGTAATTGACTGAAACATATTTGTTATCATCATGACTTGGGCTGAATGCCAGATTTGGGCTTCCTGCCAGCTAGTTGAACCCCTTAGGGGGTGGTTGTTGATATTTCCTCACTGTTTGATTTTATACTTGAACTCAGTCATGTATTTTTACACTGTTTCAAAACTCATCCAGGTTTACTTGCTTTAACACTTGAAATGATATTTCTAAATATATTTTTGGCTGAGCATCATGTTTATTGTTGCCCCAGTGGCTTATGTGATTATGTTGGCTGATTTAGGACGAGGGTCTGCATTGTGAGGATACTTTTGGATCGAGCTGCACGCTGCAGCAATATATATATATATATATATATACACGGATCGGGCTGCACACCGCAACAGTGTTATACTGACACTGATATGAGGCCAAGGGCCTAGATTTGATACCACGAGATTGCTTGATATTGCGCTTGGGCCGTAAGGGGCCCCTCCGGAGTCTGCACCCCCACAGTGAGCGTGGGTACCTATGTGGATAGGGCTGCACATCATAGCGAGATATGGATCGAGCTGCACGCTGCAACGAGATATGGATCTGGCTGCACGTCGCAGTGATATGTGGATCGGGCTCCACGCCGTAGGGATATATGGATCGGGCTGCACGCCTCAGCAGTTACTATATGATACTATTCTGAGAGTGATCTGAGAGAGAGAGCCCGAGGGGCTGAGATTGTTTCTGAAAGTGAGCCCGAGGGGCTGGTACTATTTTGAGATATTGCCCGAAGGCCAAACTTTTATGTGCATATCTTGCATATTTATTTGCCTTTTTACCTGTTATACTGTGGTATTTGTGCTCGTGGGGCGAATGTTTCTGTGCTTATCAGCACTAACCATTTTGAAATCATTTTTGTAACTATTGAAAAGATCGTTTTCAAAAGAGCTTTAAACTGATCCAAGATATTTCTAAAGATTTCACAGCCTTACTGTTTTCTCAAAGGATTGTACCCTGCTTCTATACAGCATGGTGGTTTGCTTTACGTTATTTCTTACTGCGCAGTTGTTATTTACCTTTATTACTCACTGAGTTGGAGTACTCACTTTACTCCCTGCACCTCGTGTGCAGATGCAGGTATCTATTCACCCGATAGCGGGCTTGGGCCAATCAGAGGCAGAGTTATATAAGTTAAAGAGGTGACTGCCAGCGTTCGCATCACCATTTTTTCTCTCTCTTTGTTCATTATTCCGGTTGTGGATATAATAGACCTTGTAGTGGATTTGCTTTCTGATAGATGCTCATGACTTGTGACACCCTGATTAGGGCTGTGTTGGGTTGTAATTTTGTTAATTAATATTAGTAAGTCATATTTTTGTGGTTCATTTATGCTTAACTATTTTTGAAAGTGACAAGTTAGGTTGGTTGGCTGGACTTGTCTTCACGAGAGGTGCCATCATGACCAGTGCGGGGTTTGGGTCATGATAAGTTGGTATCAGAGCCTAGGTTAATAGGTCTCACGAGTCATGAACAAGTTTAGTAGAGTCTCGCGGATCGGTACAGAGGCGTCTGTATTTATCCTCGAGAGGCTGCAGAACAATTAGGAAAACTTCACATTCTTGAATTCTTATCGTGCGTCTTTGATTCAGCTTGAAAAGAAACTCTTGAAATTCCTTCCACTCGTTTGTTTGCGCGCATGAGCACTCAATATTAGATGTGCCTTAATGGCTTGTGATTCCCCGATCAGGGGAGCAAGATGTGATCTCTGTGAGTTTGATGTTGGGCCAGTCTGGAGGACTTGAGGCCGGATCTTTGCCTATGGCTTGAGCACTAAGGTACTGATTGTATGAGTAAGTGTTTTGAACTTATCTGTTCGGCAGTGTCCCTATTAGTGGAAGTGATGGTTAAATGGGCATATGATGAGTATGTTAGTACTGCAAGATGTATCTATGTAACTTGGAAGCGACGAGGAAGGTCTACTGGATGATAGACGAACTATTAAGTGTTTAATTTCCATTGTGATTGGATGTGTAGCCCCGAGTGATGGGCGCGTGAAGAATCTTTTCATGTCTTCTAGATGGGAGTGAAGTAAATTTCATGTTGCGGTATGAGTTCAGACTCAGGAAGACTAAGTGGCCGTGTAATGTGTATGACGATGGAAGGTATACGGAAATGTTATATTAAGGTGAAGCAGGTGGGTTAAGGCGAAGCAGGTGGGTTATCTCCTGCGGAGTGTTCCGAAGTAGTGTGATCCTTACGTGTATAATGGAAGGGTAGGTGTTGAAATTTGAAATTTTGGACTACTTAAGAGAGTGGGCTTCACTATTGCAGGGTTGAATGCGAGATTTGCAGAAGGTTTACAGTACTGGATGATCTGTGTTCTCACAAACTTGTAAATGATTTGAGTTAATCTCACTATGGTATTGTGGCATCAATAGAGTAAAAGTGTTATGAGTTGTTGAGTGTGTCTTGATCTATGGCTTCGAGCCAAGTGGGGGAGTCTGCTATGGGTAGTTGATTGCACGGTTAGGTGCTATGTTAGTTCCAGCTTGGGGCGTGCGAGTGAATTAGCTATGGCTAGAGTAAAGGAAAAATCTGACAAAGGTCACATAATGCTTCATAGAGTATGAGAATCACGGAATGTCTGGAGTGTAATTGATAAAGAATGTTCGGCGTATATAGCATGAAGTTGCTTGGTCGTATTGGGATAAGGATTTTATTTTTGCGGTATCGGAGGGCCAATGAGGCACGGGTGGTTCTGTTTGTTAGGTCAAGTAATTTGTAGTTTGAATAAGGGTGAATGACTTTCGAGATGGTTCTAATGTGTTCAAGATTCTACAGAAACAATCGAGTATCTCAAGGTTGTGTATGTGATTAGAGACTGTGTTTTCATTGGAAAGAGGTCAAGACTTGTGGAATTTTTATGATTTATTTATGGGCTCCTATGTACCGGTATCTGGAAATTAAAGGTAACAGATTCAGAATTTGCAGGAAGTTCTTCAGAGTAAAGTATCCTGAAATGTGGTGTTTCAGGGATATTGAGAGAGTATTTAGCGGCTTATGGGTTTTGGACAGTGTGGTCTTGTACTTGGTTCTCGAGTAGTGAGCCTGGGTTAAGAGATTGTGGTACTACAACAAGAGGGGATATCAAGCTGAGAATGAATCAAGAGGAAATCTATATAGATTAAGTAGCTTGGTAGTAGACCGAATCGGTATGGAAAGGATAAGATTAATTCTTTGTGTGTGTTCGAGGTAATGAGTTCGTACAAGTATTTTGCAGCAAAACTTTTGAGTTCTGACAGCTTGCTTAGCTTGGTCTAGTTAGAAGGATTCAGTCCTGACAGTTTAGCTTGTGCAAATGGAATTGGGAGAGAGTTCTTGTTGGGTTTTATCGTGGTTTGGAAATGTATATTTTCTTTGGGCATGCGGAGCATGGGATGTGTTAAATGGGATCAGTGGAAGTTCTTGGCTAGATGAGTTATTGTTCAGTTCTGAAAAGAAGTTCATAAAACTGTTAGGCAATGGGTAGCCTCAGGTAATCAAGGAAATGGTACTGCTAATTGGAAGTGTTTTGATGGGAGTATATGTTTCAGAAAAAGGGTGATGTGATTAAACTGATGATATTTTGATAGTATTGCAGCACTTTCTCGTTGGATCGACTATTGATATTTGAGTTTGCTTGATGGCATAGAAGAATTTTAGAATATCTTTCATGGCATGAATGGATACCTGAGGTGTGATATGTATTCAGATAGTAGAATTTGGGATCAGATAGGGTGACCTATGTGCTACATAAAATTGGAGATCGAAAGTTCTCATATTCAGGCTATGTTGCGATTCTAGATCGTGTGTATCAGCATTGTTTAGTGACTGCCGAGATTTAGAGCCTGAGTAGATCTTTCCTTACTGGGTATGTTAGATTTTAGATATGATATTGGGGTGTTTCCACATTCTATTATTCTGGGCTATTGCGGTGAGATGGCGCTGTTGGCTATGTCGGGAATACCACGGACTTAGTGGCGATGTTCGACGGATTATGTCCTATTGGGATTTTTATATTTTGAAGACCCAGTGGGCGGCTGGGAAGGATTTGTCTCCCTTATTTGGGCTCTTATGATGAGCGTTCTATCTTGAGTCGGCTTGGTTGGCTCCGAATGGCATTGTTGAGGGAGGTATTGATTCAAACCTTGTTGAGCTTATAAGTGATCTGGGGAGATCTGTGAGTTACCTTTTCTGTGTTGTGAGATGCTATGATTTGTTGGTTATAGGCACATATAGTGCGGTTCAATTGGGGTCTCTTAGTGGAATTCGAGTGGGAAGAGTAATTGAGCGTTGCTTAGGGAACGGAATATCGGTTATGTCCTATCGGGCTACGTAGCGTATGTAATTTATGTCACCATAGGTGTAATGATTTACTTTGGTTCCATATATCAAATTGTGCGTGGATGTCGATTTTGAGCATAGTGATTTTAGGTGTTTTAGGTGTAACAGTGCTTGGATAAGCTCGCACATTTGTAGCGAGGCTACGCGGAGATATGACCTTTCAGAGTGTATTCATGTGTTCTATTTATATGATGTGAGATGAGGTCTCAGCCTTGTGTTGTGATGGTACTGATGAGCTTGAGGTACAGCTCTTTCATTTGAGTCATCTTCATGATTTGAGCATGTTCAGACCGTTCCTTATTGGTGCATGAAATATGCAAGTTGTGGCTTAGGCCTGTATTTATGTGTCATGTTACTGGAGTGGTGTGGTGGATTCGGGGTGATCGTTGGAGTTATTAGTGAATGCGAGCGGATTGGAATTTAGTTGGTTAGAAGGATAATATCGAGGTTCGACTCGGAAATGTACTGTGGTATTAGCCAAAAAGGGAGTGATTTCATGAATGATTGACCTAGAGATGGTTACGGTTTATTGCATGTTTCATTTATCGTTGGCAGTATATGAGAGTGTTGGAATAAGATCTTAGTTGATAAAAGGTTTTCTACCGGTATTCGGGTGTTGTGGGTAACTGCTGTGAATAGAAGTTATCGTTTTGAGTGTTTGGGTTATGTAGTATATCATATGATTGCACCTGAGGTTGTAGGTATAGGGTATTACAACTGGTTTAGGCTTATTCTGGGTATAGATGTGAGGTTCTGATCTTGTGTATGATTCCGGTAAGTGCAATGTGGTTCTATGGTTTATGGGCTGGGCTGAATTGTGTGATTTTGGTTAAAACGTTTTATCATACCTATATGAGATAGGGTGACATGGAATCACCCCGGGTATATGCATGGTAAGGTTGTTCAGCAATTGGTTGGCCTTTAGAATAACTCTGGGTACGTTCGAGGGCGAACGCGTGTTTAAGTGGGGGAAGATGTGACGACTCGGCCCGTCGTCATGTGAGTTACCACCCCATTTCCCCCATTCTCTGCTTCCTTATATTTCATTATAGGAGTCTTGGGTGAATGAGTTGAATTGGATTGGTTTTAGATGGAAATGAGACACTTAGTCTCTTAAAGGAAGGCTTGTTTTAGAAAAGTCAACCGGATGTTGACTATTGAGTTAGAGGGTTCGGACGTGATTTCCGGCGATTTGGTTGGCTTCGGAGGTTGATTTGTGATTTAGGAGTGTAATCGGAATTGATTTTGGAGGTCCATGTAGAATTAGGATTGAATTGGCGAAGTTAGTATCTTGACGAATTTCGATTGATAGGTGAGATTTTGATCCGAGGGTCAGAATGGGATTCCGAGAGTTGCTGTAGCTTCGTTAGGTGATTTTGGATGTGTGTGCTAAATTTTATATCATTCGGAGGTATTTTGGTTGGGTTTTTTTATCAAATGCGTAATTCGAAAGTTTTGGAAGAACTTAGGCTTGAAATCCAATGTAATTTGAGGGTTTTGATGTTATTTGTGGGGTTTTGATGATTGGAGCAAATTTGAATGATGTTTTAGGATGGGTTGGCACTTTTGGTTAAGGTCCCGGGGGACTCGGGGTGATTTCGGATGGCCATCAGGATGAATTTTGGACTTATGAGATTGCTGTGTATCTGGTTTCTGGTATTTCTGCATCTGCGAAAAAGGAACCACAGATGCGGTTGCGCAGGTGCGGAAGGAAGACTCGCAGGTGCGAGTTCTTGGAAGGTTTGCTGTTTTCGCATGTGCGGGCTTGGGGCCGCATCTGCAATGTCGCAGATGCGGTAGATGAGTCGCAGAAGCGAATTTGCGTGGCCTTGGTATTTCCGCAGAAGCGGACAGGTATCCGCAGAAGCAGGATCCGCAAATGTGGAGAGATGACCGCAGAAGCGGTCGTGGACTTAATGAAGATCCGCAGAAGCGGTAGTCGCAAATGCGGTAAGGGAACCGCAGATGCAAAAATCACTGTTCAGAGAAGGGTTTTAAAGCTCATTCTGTTCCGCGAGCTTAAGTTCATTTCCACCATTTTTGATCGACCCTGAGAGCTCTTGGACAGAAATTGAAGGGGATTTCGACTAGGTGTGATTGGAGGTGAGTTCTTTGGACTAAATACATTATTTAATGGTAGAATTAACATGGAAATTTATGGAAATTCATCAAAAGAGGGTAAAGCTAGGGCTTGGAAATTTGGTATTTCAAAGTGGAATTTGAGGGGCCAAATGGACTCCGATTTTGGTAATTTTGATATGTACAGACTCGTGGCAAGATAAGGAATCCGGTGATGTTAATTTTTTGATTTTTCGAGAAGTGGGCCCGGGGCTCGGGTTTTGCCAATTTCGTGAATTTTGATATTTTTTGAGTCTTTTTGATTGGGTTATGTTCCCGTAGCCTATTGTAACGTATTCATTGTGGTTTTGGATAGATTCGACCCGTGTGGAGGAGCAACAAGAAAAAATTCCCATTTTTTGTAAAATTTTTGTAAAAGTTAAATAAAACATATAAAATAGAAAATTCGATCAAAATAAAAGTCTCATTTCTCTTTCTACTTTTTTATTTTATGTTTACCACCTTGCTGGACTAAAAAAAAGAAGCTTTCGAGTATTCCACAATGCATTTTTAT
>MU721815.1:8888-48257 GCA_026770625.1 Nicotiana glauca
GTAGCTGATTGCAATACTTCTTCAAGTGAGCAATGGGGTCGCCGTTCCCGTCATACTTTTCAAATTTTGGTGTTTTAAACCCCGACGGCAAGTGTACATGCGGTAACATGCACAGATCTGTATAGGAGACACTCTTTTGCCCGCTCAAGCCTTGCATATTCTCTAAGCTCTGCTCGAGGCTTCTCATTCTCTTCGCCATCTCATCTTGCTCTGGGGCTTTGGAGGTTTTGTCTTGCCCCGAGGTAAGCTCGTATGGCGGTGGCTAAGAGTAAGTATATTGAGGATAATGAGGAGGGTCAACCTAAAAGATGGGATTTTGGAATGTAAAAACCGAGGGGTCGAAGGCATGCTTCGGTAGTGATGGTTGTGTTGTTGCGGAGCATGGTGGAGCCGTGAAGATGTTGGGAGCTGTTCTAGACAGGAACACCTGGGGGCGAACCTCAGAAGGTGTTCCTAGGAAGTGAGTAGTTATAGTAGGTTTTCCCAACGGAGTGTTTGGGTGGCTAATGGGAACAGTAGTAGCACCTCTAGATGTAGGAAATAGCTCCGGGAATCCGAGGATGGTGCTTGGGGTTCCTTTCCATTGTTCCAAGCATCCCACATTTCCATGAGTCGCAAGCACAATACCCGATTTTCTTCAGCTGTAAGGGACTCAGAGTCCGGGACCCCCGAGATGGGGTTGTCTTCGGATATGGGAATTGCATGCAGAGTCATATCTATAGACATTTCTATGATGCCTCTTGATCTGGTGAAGTATTGATGTGATTCCAGCTTACCACAAACCAACCACCATTTCTAAAAGCTGGACTGGAAATGACAGCAACAACGGTTAGTTTGAAACAAATAGCAGATAGGTAACCGCACATTGGAGTGTGATGCACCTATACAGTTACATGAGTATCTACATGTTTGCTACGGTTGCATGCGTCATCCCCGCTTTTCTTTTGTTCCCTTTCGCTTTTCTTTCTCTTTTGTTTTTCTCTCATTTTCTTCTTTTTTTTTCTTTTTCATTTTCTGCTTTTCTCTTTTCTTTTGCCATTGGTTTTTCTTATTTTCTCCTTTTGTGTTTCTTTTTTATTTTTCTTTTATTTGCTTTCCTCGTATTTCTCTTTTCCTCTTTTTCTTAGGAATACGGTCGAATCTTATGTAGATTGTCTATGTATCATGGTCCCGCCTAAATCAGACCAAGCGTAGTTCTTGCAAATAAGGTAAATAAGCTAACTCTTTTTTTTTTTACATTTTGAAAGAAATGCTTTAAAAGGAAAAGGGAAATATTTTTTATTTTTGATTTTGATTTTGATTTTTCTTTTTGTTTTTTGAAAAAAGACTTCTAAAAATTCCTTTTCTTTTTATTGGAACTTTGGGAATTTTAGAAGTAAAAATAAATATTTTTGTTTGAATTTTCATTTATTTTCTCTTTTTCTAACACAAAAGAAAAATATTTTCTTTTTTTTTTTGGTTTTGAAAGTTGTCTCCTAATTTTCGGAAGAGGGAATTTTACGAAAATGTTTTGGATTTTTGAGCAAAATATTTTTCGGACTCAATTTTTCAAGATTTGTAATTTTTTTATATTTTTTATTTATGACAAAATGACATCTAAGGAGTAGTTTAATGATTTATTTTGACCTAAAAGGAAAAAGTGGCTATTTTTTTCAAAATTTTTATTTAAGCGCACAGAGACCCGGTTTTGCAGATACGACCTTTCTGCACTTCCGATAGGGAGATTTTATGGTTGTGCCTCCCAACTGTTTAAAAATGACTCAAGGTGGCTGTTCTTGCAAAAACAGCCTTCCGGCGCACTTTTGGGGACATTCGGCTTATTTTAACAAGAATGCCATCTCCCGACTTATTTGACAAAAATTAAAATTTTGGTATTTTTTGGCTATTTTTGCAAAAGGGAGGTTGGACCCGATGAGGGTTGCCTACGTATCTCACATCCGGTTAGAATCAAACCAGCGTAGTTCGGGCAGATTCGCCAAAAACTATTTTGCACAACCATTTTTCTTTCTATGTTTCTTTTTCAAATATTTTTCTCTTTTCTATTTTTTATTTTTCAAAAATCCGGCAGCATTTCGGTACTATTTGGGCATTGTTTTTTTTCAAATGGTCACCTTCACTTAGTCCTAACACTGCTCATTTTTTCTCAATTTTCACTCATTTAGATAAGCCGATCAACATGCAAAGCCGAGCAAATAAATGTGCAAGTAGCACGTAAGATGCATCAGAGTGGTCAATTCTTTTCAGGTCACTTGTCCTAGACGGACCCAACCCCTGTGTTGAGTCCCCTAAGTCAAATGCACATGATGCAAACAAACGTCCTTCTAGGGATCCGGCATGAGGTCGAGTTATTCTAGGTTCAAAACATGGGTATATGTTCTAGACTGTGTACCCGAGCGCACAACTCGAGTCGAGGAGGGGGCTACGTACCGGGAACCAAAAGGCCATCCGGCTTAGTAACTTGTCTGGTCTCTTTCTTATTTTAAGATATGACACTAACAGACTAGGGAGTCTCCACAAGTGAGCACATCCCCGGAGATGAGAAGAGAATGGTTTCGTGATAATTTTATATGTAAAATTCAGATAATATCAAAGCGGTAAAGCACTTATCACATTTAGCATGAAACAGGTAGGAAAATCAAACAAAGCCAAATATAATAATTATATTAAGCTCGAATTCTTGAACCCTGAATTGAAATTCTGGGTTCGTATTCCCAGCAGAGTCACCAGAGTTGTCACACCTCCTTTTTACACACCTACCCCGAAGGATAATGTATAATGGAGTTTTTCCATTTAAAGTGACATTATTCGAAATGGGATTATTTATTTATTTTTAGAGTCGCCACTTGGGATAGGATTGGCTTTTGGTGTCCCAAGTCACCGGTTTAACTTGAATCCCAAATCGAGGAAAATTTCGACTTCCAGTTGGAGTCTGCAAACCAGAAATTCTGAATAAGGAATTCTGTTGACCCGAGGGAAGGTGTTAGGCACCCCCGGATCCCGTAGTTCTATCACGGTCGCTTAAATTATTACAATTGGCTAAAAATTTGATTTTAATACATGTTTTAACTTATGTGCTTTTTAACTTTAAAACGCTTTTATTATTAGTTTTTAAAGAGAATTGCAACGTCGTAAAAATGCGTCTCGAACCACGTCACATAAATGCACCCGCGGTTTTGACACATTCCAACTTCGTTGGGATTTGGATTTGGGTAACATAAATGTGCACACGAGTTTAGGAAGGTAAAATTATTAAAAGCGCACCTAAAGCGACTAACGTATTATTAACTTTGTGGAGGCCATGAAATTCGCTAAATGGCGCGTCCCGAATTGTAAGGATTTTAATAGGATCACTTAAAGAGGGCCCCGCAATTTATACGTTTTATTTGCAGGGCTCATCTCGTTTTATTATTTAAAGGCCAACCTAGAGCAAACTATGATTTTCTATTTGATTTGTCTCTAAAGGCCCTAATTACTTCATATTACCATTTTGGCCTCAAATTTAAGTCCGAATTTAAACAAGAGGAGAACCTCTTAATTCAAATCCGATACCTAATTTGGAAGGCTTGAAATTGGTTTGCTTTTGCTTTAAATGAAATTATCAGAATGAGCAAAGACCTTCCACAATTCACTCCCATGCTTGGGCCTGGCACAAAGAGAAGGAAATCAAGGTTTAACCAAGATTACTTGGGCCCCTAATTATTTACGCTATAGTTGGGCCCATTACCAATTCTAAATAGTTTCTCATAATTGGTCCAAGTTAAAACACTTAACCCGGCCCAAACAATCCAGGCAACTAGGCGTCAATGACTTAACTATGAACTAATATCATTATTTATCTTTTGCCAATTGGAATTCAATGTCACGCAGCACACGACATCTGAATAAGCATTAAGCCTTACATGTTTGGTTCAGAAACAAGGTTTAAACCGAATATGCTGAAAAGCTCAGGTTTAAATCTATTATGTTTATGTACACATATTAGTGCTACTTCATGACTAAACACGGAATTTAAGCTATCAATTTTGAAACAGCGTGAATCCACTACCACTGAGCATCATACTTCAATATTCTGAGATTTAGAACAAGCAAAAACAAATTAAAGGCAGTCCAGAACAGTTCTAATTATACAGGCCATCCTAATTAAGTCCAGCAATAAACATGTACAAACTATTTCCAATACAAGAATGCAGCATAATCCTAATAGAGTCATGAATCAGCCACAATATTAGTGACATCAAGCAAGGGCAACGAATAGCATTTTTACTTCAATTGCAATGCTCGAGATCTACAAGAGGTGTACCTCGGGATTTAAATACAAAAGAATGATATGGAGTCAACAGCAATTCAGGTGATTAGCAGGATCAAACAACAGTTCACAACCGCAGGAAAACAACAGCAATGAGTTTGGAATCCCAGAATTGAAAAACAAACTAGTAGACAACCCAAAACTGACTTGAACAAAACCAAATCCAACTTAAAATCAACCCAGGAAGTGTTTCAAACCCAAATAAACCAATAAACTGACCAAAACAACTTGAATAGATCCACACAAGCTAGAAATTGAATCCAGGAAGACTCAGAAAACTTCAGATGCAAACAACCACTACAAGTTGAAATTAAAACCAAAATCTCAATAGAACAGTATGTTTTTTGAGTTTTCTGTTGTATTTTTCTTTTGTTTTTGGCTTTTTTGAAGGAGTTCGGATCTTGGAGGGATTTTTAAATCTAGGAATCAGATTTTGTTCTTCTTTTGATTTGAAATTCAAATTTCTAAGGCTAAACTTTGCTGAAAATGCTTTGGGAGGGAAATTTGGATGCTAGAAGGTTTTTGGGAATTTTCAGATCTAAAAACTTTTGGGTGAATTTTTAGGTTGTGAAAACTTGGAAAAGAAGGCAGGTAGGCTGCCTTTTATAGGCAAAAGATGGGGAGGAAGCTTCTAGAATTTATTCACTCATTTTTTCCCTTTTTTATTTTCAATTTTTTATTCAACGGCCCTTCAATTTCTAACTTGTTTCTCAAGTTACTTCATTTAGTTTCTGAAATTATAACTAAAGCCCTATTCTAGAAGATTCTAGGGAATTCTATTCAGTTAACACAAGATTCTTTCTCTTTGAAATGTCCAAATTACCCTTTTATCAACTGAAATCACCAAATCAACCAAGCTAACCCTATAGACTAGTTAACCCTAGTTCAAACTAACCAAGGTTGGTTAATCAAAGTTAACCTAATCAGCTATATCCAAACCAATCTAAGCCTAAGGATTATTTAGAAACAAACACTGACTAAAGGATAATTTTTTATTAAATTGAAATGAACTAAACTAAACTAATTAAACTAACTAATAACATCAATACAGAATTACTAATTAAACAAATCAAAATCAAACAGTGCCCAAATAGGATCGACAATATCACGACTGTAAGAAAAAATATATTCGAAACACACAATCAAACTAATAGAACAAACTTAATCATACATGAATCTTGAAGAAATTTTAAGCAAATCAAAACTTAAACTAACCTTAAACATGATCAACCCTAATTTTACAGAACTCAATCACAGCTAAATTGACAAACGAACCAATCCTCACTAATGATTAAAAGAGGATGAAGAATAAACAAATACGAAACAGGCTAACCTACTCGAACACTGGTTCAGACGAATTGATAAGAAAAGTGAGAAAAAAAAAATCAAACCCTAAATTAACTAATTAGGAAAGAACGACAAACATGAAGAAGCAACTACTTTGAATAATGAAGAAAAGAAAAGAAACTTACTCACTAAAGCCCTAGGATTCTGCCGCCCTTTTAAATTTAAAATTCAACCAGCTCCGGTGAGATTCGAGTGCTTCTGATGATGGATTCATCATGAAGGAGGTGAGGAGGTCGTATGACATCAATTTGATGAGGTTTGGAGCAATTAGGGTTTAGGCCGAATTTTTTATTCGAAATTCGGGGACATGTAGGAGGATTCGAATGAAGATGGCCATGGATTTGGAAAGAGGGCCTTGGGAAGAACATATAGTGTGAAACTGGGGTCGTTTGGTGGTGGCTCCGCCGTGGGCGGCGGAGGCAGCGCCACTATTTTTGGATATTCGAAGCATTCCAGTGATGTTCGAAGGAAACGTGCACCAAATATGGAAAGAAGAGGGAATGAGGGATCTATGGTAAAAAGTTGGGGGTCATTGGCGACTCGCCGACGGCGGAGACAATTTCCGGCTGGCGGCTTAGGGCGGAGGGGCGACGGAGAATAGAGGTACGAGGAAGAAGGTATGTGGTCTCTAGGGTTTCTTTAGATTTCGGACAATTTTATGTAAAATCAAAAATAATTATGGGCCGTTGGATGATAAAAGATAGACGGATGAGATTAATTTGAATCTAAACATCTCAAAACGACATAGTATTGGCATGATACTACGTCATTTAAACGGTCTGGAGAACTTGGAGATTGGACCGGGTAAAAGGGGTGGGTTTGGGCCATTTTGGCCAGGCTTGGGGTTTGGGCTTGAGTATTTGAGCAAAAATGTCCCTATTTTGCTGGCCCTTTGCTTCTTTATTTCAAATCCTTTTTTTTTTTTGTATTTTATTTATTATTATTATTTTTTGAATTTAGACTTTATTAAATGCAAAATTAAAAATAGCCAAAACCTGATTGAATTCTAAATAAGACTAATTAAATTTCCTAAAATTAACTAGATTCTAATTTTAAGACAAAAAGTGAAATTAAAGAACAAAAGGTAAAAAGACTATTTTGTTATTTTTTCTCTTATTTTCAATGATGTTTAATAAGTCTAAAAATCTAAAATTAAGCCCTACATGCATGTATGCTATTTTGTAATTTTTATTTTTATGACAATTAAAAATGCACATAAAATGCAAACAAAACATAAAATTATGGAATTAATTCCTAAAAATTCAAATATGAAGAGAAAAATTCTAATTCTAATGAATTCTATAATTTAAGCGTGGAGAAAATCACGTGGTCACAACGGTGCCAACGGAATTCCATTCCAAGACCGTCTTCACACGGCTCTGAGTATGGTCCAAATTCTAAAGCTTAAACTCTCATTTAGGGACTAAGTGTCCCAAAACACTCCGAAATTCAAAACGAACCTTCCCGACAACTTACAATAGCAGAAACAAACACGGGGAATGCAGTTAATAGGGGATCAGGGCGTTAATTCTTAAAATGACAGGACGGGTCGTACATCTTCCCCCTCTTAAAACATCATTCGTCCTTGAACGAGTATAGAGACATACCTGAATTAGTGAAATGATGATGGTAACGGCTGCGCATATCCTGCTCGGTCTCCCAAGTTGCCTCCTCGACCGGCTAACCCCGCCATTGAACCTTCACTGATGCAATGTTCTTTGACCTCAACTTTTGAACCTGCCTGTCCAATATCACCATTGTCTCCTCAACATAAGATAGATCCTTGTCCAACTGGACTAAACTGAAATCCAACACATGCGACGGATCACCGTGATACTTCCAGAGCATCGAAACATGAAATATCAGATGAACTCCTGCCAAGCTAGGAGGTAAGGCAAGCTCATAATTAACCTCCCCAACACGCTGCAATATCTCAAAGGGACCAATAAACCTCAAACTCTATTTCCCTTTCTTCCCAAATCTCATAATGCCCTTCATAGGCGAAACCCGAAACAAGACTCGCTCTCCAACCATGTAGGAAACATCACGAACCTTCCGGTCCGTATAACTCTTCTGTCTGGACTAGGTTGTGCGAAGTCTATCCTGAATCACCTTAACCTTCTCCAAGGTGTCATGAACTAAGTCTGTGCCCAATAATCTAGTCTCACCCAGCTCAAACCAACCCACCAGGGATCTACACCGCCTACCATACAAAGCCTCATACGATGCCATATGAATAAAGGACTGATAAGTGTTGTAGTAGGCAAACTCCGCCAATGGCAAGAACTGATCCCAAGAACCTCCAAACTACATCACATACACACGGAGCATATCCTCAAGAATCTGAATAGTGCACTCGGATTGTCCGTCCGTTTGGGAGTGAAATGCTATACTCACCTCCACCCGAGTACCCAACTCATGTTGTTCGGCCCTCCAGAACCGTGATATAAACTGAGTACCTCTATCTTAAATAATGGAAACTGGAATACCATGCAAACGAAAAATCTCCGAAATATAAATCTCTGCCAACCGCTCCGAAGAATAGGTAGTACACACAGGAATGAAATGTGCGGAGTTGGTCAGTCGATCCACAATCACCCAAATGGCATCGAACTTCCTCAAAGTCCGTGGGAGTCCAACTACGAATTTTGGTGATCCTCTCCCGCTTCCACTCCGGAATCTCTATCTGCTGAAGCAACCCACCCGGTCTCTGGTGCTCGTACTTCACCTGCTGACAATTGAGGCATTGAGCTACAAAACCAACTATATCTTTCTTCATCTGCCTCCACCAATAGTGTTGTCTCAAATCCTGGTACATCTTCGCATCACCCGGATGGATGGAATACCGCAAACTATGGTCCTCCTCTAGAATCAAGTCTCGAAGCCCATCAATATTAGGTACACATACACCACCCTGCATCTTCAATATCCTGTCATTACCAATAGTCACATCTCTTGCATCACCGTGTAGAACCTTATCCTTGAGGACAAGAAAATGAGGGTCATCATACTGACGCTCTCTGATACGATCAAATAAAGAAGACTAAAAAATCACGCAAGATAGAACCCGTCTAGGCTCTGAAAAATCCAATCTCACAAACTGGTTGGCTAAGGCCTGAACATCCATCACCGTGGGCCTTTCCGTTGTTGGTAAATAATCCAAACTCCCCAATCTCTCAGCTCAGCAACTCGAAGCATCGGCCACCACATTGGCCTAGCCTGGGTGATACAAAATAGTGATATCATAGTCCTTCAGCAGCTCTAACCACCTCCTCTGGTGCAAATTAAGGTCCTTCTGCTTGAACATGTGCTGCAAACTCCGGTGATCAGTATAAATCTCACAAGGCACCGTACAAATATAGATGCCAGATCTTCAAGGCGTGAACAATAGCAGCTAACTCGAGATCATAGATAGGATAATTCTTCTCAAGTACCTTCAACTGTCTGGACGCGTAGGCAATCACTCTACCGTCCTGCATCAATACCTCTCTAAGGCCAATCCTCGAGGCATCATAATAGATAGTATAAGACCCCAAACCTATAGACAATATCAAAATTGGTGCCGTAGTCAAAGCTGTCTTGAGCCTTTGAAAGCTCTCTTCACACACTTTCGTCCACTGGAACGGAGCACCCTTCTGGGTCAGTCTATTCATAGGTACTGCAATGGATTAAAATCCCTCAACAAATCAATGGTAATAACCCGCCAAGCCAAGAAAACTACAGCTCTGTAGCTGAGGATGGTCTAGGCCAACTCTGGGCTGAATAAAACCCTTATCAAGCAATTCCTGTAACTGATCCTTTAACCCCTTTAACTTAGTATGGGCCATATGATACGGAGGAATAGAAATAGGCTAGGTGCCCGACAACAAATCAATGCCAAAATCAATATCTCTATTAGGCGGCATGCCCAGAAGACCAGCTGGAAACACGTCAGAGAAATCCTTTGACATAAGCTAGATACGCGTCACACACCTTCTCAACCATTCGCTGAGCCTTAAGGAAAGAAATAACTCAACTCGTGGTACACCTGGCATAACCAGTGTCACAGCTTTGGAGTGATAATCAACATTGCATAATGGGGCTAAAACCAGTCCATGCCCAAGATAACATCAAAATCTACTATGATGAGCAATAATAAATCGGCTCTGGTCTCAAAACCACTAAGAGCAACCAAACATGATTGATAAATGCGGTCCATAACAAAAAAATCTCCCATGGTAGTAGAAACATAAATAGGGGAACTCAAAGAATCCCAAGATACGCTCAAATGCGGGGAAAAATAAGAAGACACATAAGAATAGGTGGATCCCAGATCGAATAAAACTGATGCATCGCTATGACAAACCAGGACAATACCTGTGCGGAATCAGAGGTGACATCCTCGATACGAGCAGGAAGGGCATAATATATGTCCTGGCATCCCCTTCTAGGGTGACCTTTACCTCCTCGACCTCCACCTCTAGCTGGTTGAGCAGGTGGGCTAGCAACTGGTGTTGTGATCATAGCCTTAGAACTCTGCGAAACGCACTGTGGTTGAGAAGTCTGTGGAGGTGTACCCCTCCTAAGTCAGGGGAAATCCCTCACTTTATGGCGTGTGTCACCACACTCAAAACAAGCTCTGGGAGGACGTGAGGTCTATGACTAGATTGGGCTAGGTCTGCTGGACTGACCAGTGAATACAGGAGGATTGTACTTCTTGAACCTCTCAAGCCTCCGCTGCTCATCTTCGAAAGCCGCTGCCCTATCCTTAGACTGATCTAGGGCAACGTGTTATGCCAAAATAATCTTTGGGACATGATCAACATGCACTCGTGGCTAAGGAGTGCGGGAAGCGGGAGTCTGTGCTCCTCCCTCGGCCTAAGATGTGGCTGCAGCAAGGGGAAGCAACCCTGCCTGAGCTAGAATGGTGTACATGCTCAAGAACTATGCAAGAGTCTCTTGAAGAGCTGGAATAGTAGTAGAAGTAGGCGTATCAGATTCCTAGGCCCCGGCGGGAGCTGCTGGTGGCTCCTCGGTGGTAGCTCACACGGTTGCTCTGGCTATACCGCGTGCGCATCCTCGACCTCTATCCCGGCCCCGACCTCTGACGGCTCCAGTATGGGGCGTCGTTGCCTAATCATCTTTGGTAGCACGTGTCTTCACTATCTGTGAGAGAATAGAAGACACATGTTTAGAATTGTGATATCAAAAATCTCGCACGACAAGGAAATCAAATGAAATGAAATTTTCCTAACAGTTACATAGCCTCTCATAGATAAGTACAGACGTTTCTGTACCGATCCCCGCGACTCTATTAAATAGGCTTGTGATTCATGACTCATATGGACCTAGAGCTCTGATACCAACATTTCATGACCCCAGTTCGCCATCTGTGAACTGTCATGATGGCACCTAGTCTCTACGACTAGGAAAGCCTAACGGAATTACGGAAAAGGAAACGAATGATAGCACTAGTCAAAACCTGCGGATAAAACATAATAAAACATTTAAGATGCTACTCGGCATATAGAAATATAAACTCTCAAACTGAAATAACTCCCAAAACCTGGAATTTGATGAAATCACAAGCTGTAGATACTATATAGCATTCTAACTCCAGAATGTCTAAATCAAAAGAAATACATAAGGGCTATAACTATAAGAGAGAATGGAGAGGGACTCCTCGGTCTACGGACGCGGCAGATATACCTCGAAGTCTCTGAAGAATCGCCTCGCCTCAAGGATAGTAGAGCTGAGTTAAAGAACTTGGATCTGCACACGAAAAACATGTGCAGGAAAGGGCATGAGTACACCACAACGGCACCCAGTAAGTGTCAAGTCTAACCTCAGTCGAGTAGTGACGAACAAGGTCAGGGACCTACTGGTCTCATATATATATATATATATATATATATATATATATATATATATATAAGGAAATGAAACAGTATAAAGTAACACAGTATAATAATAAGGATAACAACAATTACAATAGAGAAAAACATCACAGAAAGAATTCAGCTCAACACAAAGATAGCAACCGGGGATCTACCAGGATATCGTCCTGCCCCTAAATGTATATATCCAGTGGATCTCGTAGGTGTCGTCCCGTAGACCAACTCATAGTGTGCGGGGATCTACCGAATCACTATCAGTAGTCCCAAATGTAAATATCCAGTACTGGAGAAATCTATCGGGTGCAGTCCCATAGTTCCAATATAAATGTGTAGTGGGATCTACTGGAATATCAATTCATAGTCCCAAATAAATAGGCAAGGGGGAATTCACCGGAATATCGCCCGTATACCTAAAGTAAACACACAACAGAAACACGAAGTATATTCAATTCAATCCAATTTCATACCAAGGTAAAACATGTGTTTCTAACCTAGCATGTTGGACAAAATTCATTTAAAGCAGTTTGAACAAATAAACCCATTAAGTCACTAAGACATGCTTTCCTAAGCTAAGGATAGGCTTAAATTTCAAGTAGTATAAACAGGGAAGAAAAGTTATAGTTACTTAATAAAAACAAGATTTTCAACAATTAGCACATGTACACACTCGTCACCTTACGTACAAGGCATTTCATATATCAACAATACCAAATCCTAAAGGGAGTTCCCCCACACAAGGTTAGGCAAGCCAATTACCTCGAACCAGCTCAAAATCAACCTGAAATTACGTTCTTGCCACGAGTATCCATCTTCGAGTGACCCAAATCTAACCAAATTAATACCAATGCGTAAATACAACTACAAACAACTAATTTAGCTAAAGTAAACAAAGCTAAGACAAGA
Source organism: Nicotiana glauca (assembly GCA_026770625.1). NCBI lineage: Eukaryota > Viridiplantae > Streptophyta > Magnoliopsida > Solanales > Solanaceae > Nicotiana > Nicotiana glauca. The sequence continues at coordinate 21,321 of MU721815.1, forward strand.
AAATAGGATCATTCTCAAAAATTCTCTCCGGTCCCACGTCTCAGAATCGGGTAAAAATCATAAATTATGAACACCCATTTACTCACAAGTTTAACCATACCAAAATCCCTCAAATCTGATACCAAAACCTCTATCAAAACTCCAAAATTAGGGTTAAGAACTTTTCTCAACTTTTTCCCAATTTTTCATCCCAAATCCGAAATTAAATAAAAAAACTAAGATTAGATTATAGGAATACAACTATAAAGGGATTAGGAATCATTACCCACTAATTTCCTCTTCAAAATCCTCCCAAAATCGCTCTCAACCGGCTCTAAATTATTTTTTCCAAGTTTTGATTTCAAACCCTAAACATTTCCTATTTTTTGCCCAGCTGCTTCCGCATCTGCGGTCCCGCTTCTGCGGTGAATACACTGCACCTGTGGATTTTCATTGAATGGACAACTTCCGCACCTGCGACTCCTTTACCGCAGTTGCGGTCACGCAGGTGCGCTCAATCTCTTGCACCTGCGGTTTCTGGTCCTCTAGCATATGGATGCATCTGCGGCTTTCCCACGCTTCTGCGATCACGCTCCCGCGGTCCCCTAACCGCAGGTGTGGTTATGACAAACTTCAGCAACCTTCAAATTTTTCCTAAGTCCAAATTCTACTTCCGTTAAGCACCCGAAACTCACCCGAGGCTGCCAGGACCTCAACAAAACATGTCAACCAATCCTAAAATATCATACGAACTTATTCTAACTTTCGAATCACATCAAACAACTCTAAAACCACAATTTACTCTCCAATCCAAGCCTAAGGATTTTCAAAACATCTAATTTTCTCTTTCGATCAAAAAGTCAATCAAACCTCATCGAGTTACCTGAAATTTTGCACACACATTGCAAATGACACAACTGACATACTCCAACTTCCAGAATTCCATTTTGACCCCGATATCAAAATCTCACTATCGAACCGGAAACTTCAAAAATTTGGCTTTCGGCATTTCAAGCCTAATTAAGCTATGGACCTCCAAAACACAATCCAAACATACCTCTAAGCCCAAAATCACCTAACGGAGCTAACGGAACCAACAAAATTCCATAACGAGACCGTCTTCACATGGCTCTGACTACGGTCCAAATTCTAAAGCTTAAACTCCATTTAGGGACTAAGTGTCCCAAAACACACCGAAATTCAAAACGAACCTTCCCAATAACTTAAAATAGAAGAAATAAATACGGAGAATGCATTTAATAGGGGATTGGGGTATTAATTCGTACAACGACCGGCCGGGTCGTTACATCATACTATTGTTGAAGATCTAATAATTTACCTTTTTTGAAGCCTTACTCCATCTCCCCTGTGTAAGCTTCTTGATAAGGATCCCTAAGGCAAGAATGCCTATCCACTTTTATGATAAAAAGAAAAAAGAGAATCAGAAAGCAGACATAAGTTCCAGGAAATAATCATGTTGGCCTTATAGGCTCGTATACCAAATATATAAGTTTTTATATCAAATTGGTCATCTTATATTGTGTATTCCCCTATGTTTGTTTTGGTTAGCCCATGATAGACTGTTTGGCCCATTTTCCAATGAAAGTACAATAAGAAAGATATGTTATATTGGTACTTGGTTAAGTAAGGTACCAGATACTCGTTGCGACCCATAGGTTTGGGTCGTGACACATCTCAACAAAAAGAAAATAAAGTATTGTAAATCTTTATAGCTCTTTTACAGTACATAATAAAATCAATATCTCGAATTAATTACATTTTTGAAGGATCAAGAGCTCTACCTGCATAATAATCTCAAGAAAAATATATACCTACACATTATACTTATATAAATTCAAGCATTTGATTAAAAATAAAAATTAAAATAAATATATGTATCACTAGTTTTGATGAAGTGTCAGAAATTCATATTTAAGAGATATATTGCACTTCTGATTTTGTACAAAAATCATATGCAGATATAAAAAATTTCTTTTGTAGAAGAAAGGTAGTGCACTAACTGTTAGTCAAACTGTAATACTATAAAATATATGAAACAACAAGTTTTCTGAAACAAGAAACAAAAACAGAAAAATAGTAGTATAGCAGAAATTTAAATAATCAGAAATATAATCTGAAAATATATTTCGAAATGATATCTAGCCCACTGAAGGCACAATGTGTCCTTAAGGAAATTATGACCCTCAACTACCTGAGGTGTTAGAAATATTATTCTCCCAGAATAGAACGATTTAACTCAGTAGAATATTGGTACCAAAAATACCGATGAAATAATGAACCACTTGAAGGCTGTAACACCACACTGGAATTTATTTATGTTGAAGAAGAACAAGAAGAAGTAGATCAAAAAATTTCGTAAGAAAAGATTCTGGGATCAAAGCATATTTATAGCCATTTTCTAGCACTGTTTCTGAAAAGATTTCAACCTTTCAGAAATAGACATAGCTTGTAGGAACATGCGGGAATGAATTTCGTCTAAAATATTTCGGGAAATTAATTTAAAATAATCGGAGGAAAAAAAGGACCGGGTCACGTCGCAGGTTCGGGTTTATTCTGGGTTGACTTTTCGTTAATTAATTAATTGAAATTTGTCCAAAAAGATCAATAAATCAATCGATCTTTGACCAAATCCGAACCTGAATCTGAAATCGAAGCCGACGCCGAGCCGAGCCGAGCGAGCAACGACGTTGACAGCACTAGGCTTACTTACTTTTCAATTTATTTAACACCAGGGGAAGTGCTTTCTCAATATAAGTACATTCACTTTTCTTTCCACCACCAATAAGGGACACTTGCTCTTTCCAAAGCAACAGGGAGCTCACTTTCCCTTTACTTTCTTCCCTCCATTTACATTCACCAATCATTTAATCCCAACAATCCCCCACATGAATGGGGAATGTCTATAAGACAAAGGAATGCACAAACGAGTGTGTGATTTACATGCAAGGTTAATTACATCTGGATAAGTAGGTTTCCCTTTGAGCTTTCCGTAGTGAGCTTATATTGGATATATTCAGTCAATTGGTAGATTTGATTTATTTGAACCGTCGAGCTTTATTTTGTACCTAAACAATATAAGTCACACAATCAACCCTTAACCATCTATAGTTCTCATGGTTGTGTTTATTTCAGCCATGAACACCACCTGGTTTCATGAATCCTTTTCTAATAGGCCTTTACTTTCATTGCCCTTGAAGCAGCTTATACTCTACACTCACATAGGTGATTTCTAAACGTGTAATCCTATAGACACGCTATATGGTCATTTCCTGTCATGCTTAGCAAATCATTAACAAGCTTTAATCTTTATTGACTCATCAAAAAACCTTAATGTTTTACCCTGATTTCTCAATATTGTCCTCATCACAAGAATGGGTTGAATTATTTGACAATGTTGAACCATCATTCATAACTTTATTTAATCTTTTTGAACCTAGCTCTTGGGATCTCCAGTCTGCTAGGTAGATTTAATGTCATGATGACTTGTCCTAGGCTTTAATCTCGTTCCCTTCGATGATATTTCAAATGCCTCTCTAGATAAGCCTTTTGTAAGTAGATTCGATACATTATCTCTTGACTTCACATAGTCAATCGTGAAAATACTACTAGAGAGTAGTTGTCTCACTGTATTGGGTCTCCGTTGTATGAGAAGCGATTTTCCGTTATACATAATGCTCTCTGCCCTACGTATTGCCACTTGATTATGACAATGTATACATATAGGTGCCAAAGTATTGGGCCAAAATGGAATATCTTCCAAAAAATTCTGGAGCCATTCAGCTTCTTAACCTGACTTATCTAAAGCTATGAATTCAGATTTTGTTGTAAAATGGGCGATGCACGTTTGCTTGGATGATTTCCATGACACTGACCCACCCCCAATTGTGAAAATATATCTACTTGTGGATTTAACTTCAGATGATCCGATAATCCAATTTTCATCATTATAATCCTTGATCACGGAGGGACATTTGTTATAATGCAGAGCATAATCTTGGTATGCTTCATATACCCCAAAACTCATTTCATTGTCATCCAATGTATTTGATTAGGATTATTCATAAACTGACGCAGTTTGCTAATAGCACATGCTATATTTGGTCGCGTACAAGTCATGATATATATCAAACTTCCCAATACTCTTGCATAATCCAGTTATGAGTTACTTTTACCTTCATTCTTTTGAAGTGCATAACTCACGTCAATTGGAGTGTTGGCAATCTTGAAATTCAAATATTTAAACTTTTCAAGTACTTTTTCAATGTAGTAAAACTTTGATAATGCTAGACCTTGTGGAAACTTATAAGGATGTTTTACAAACTTAGATTCAACACATATTTGACATTTTAATTTATTACTCTTGAATTTAGGCAATACTTCTACATTAATTAACTTCTGGCAGGTTTTGTAACTAACATGTCCTAAACGAATATACCATAAATCATTTGACTCCAATAAATAAGAAGAAGCTGAAATTATATTAATACTGTCAACAATCATTACATTGAGTTTGAAAAGGCCATATGTGAGGTAGCTCTTTCCAATATACATATTATTCTTGCCTACAACAACTTTGTCAGATACAACTACATATTTGAATCCATTCTTAATAAGTAAAGAAGTTGAAACTAAATTTTTCTTAATAGTAGGAACATGAAAAACGTTGTTGAGCGTTAATACCTTGCTAGAAGTCATCTTCAGGAATATCTTCCTATAACCCTTAATCTTGGTTGTTGCAGTATTTTTCATGGAAAGTTCTTCTTCGGGGCCAATAGTAGAGTAAGTCGCAAATGCTTCTTTGACAACACAAACATGTCGAGTGGCTCCAGAGTTAATCCACCACTCCTTCGAATTTTGAACTAAGTTGCATTGCGAAAGAATTGCACACAGATCATCAATGTCATTATTTTTTTCTACTATGTTTTCATGTTCATTCTTTTTGTCTTTTATCGGGAGACGAGATCAAGGGCTTTGTGACCAGCTTTTCTCTTATTTTTTGGAGTAGTCTCCTCAACGATATTAGCTCCAATAATCGTTGAATTTCCACGAGACTTCTTCTCGAATATTTTGTTATCTTCCTCAATCTTGAGACGAATCACAAGATCTACCAACTTCATTTCTTTACGCTTTTCCTTTAGATAGTTTTTGAAATCTCTCCACAAAGGAGGCAACTTTTCAATCATTACAGCCACTTGAAATGCTTCATTGACTATCATACCTTCAGCAATAAAGTCGTGAAAAATAAGTTGAAGCTCTTGAACTTGGGTTCCAACAGTTTTGTTGTCTATCATTTTAAAATCTAGAAACTTGGCAACCACAAACTTTTTCAAGCATGAATCTTTAGTCTTGTACTTCTTCTCAAGTGCGTCCCATAATTCTTTCGAAGTATTCATAGCACTATAGACATTGTACAAGTCATCCTCCAAAGCACTTATGATGTAGTCTTTGCAAAGAAAATCTGCTTGTTTCCATGCATCAATAATTATAAACTTTTCATTGTCTGGCATATCAGCGGCAGGCACTGGAGGGTCTTCACTGATGAACTTTTGCATACCAAGTGTAGTAAGCTAAAAGAACACCCTTTGCTGCTATCCTTTGAAGTTGGCTCTAGAAAATTTTTCCGATTTTTTGAACGATGCTACATCAGGTTGGCTTGACGAGGTTATCGTCATTGCCGCAACAGTCGAAAAAAAAATTTCATTATCAATTGCTATTTTTCACTGTCCACAACAGAAGAGTTCAATTACTGGCAGAAAATAGCACAGTAAACAACACTGTAATTAATGATAAACATTACGTTTAATAAATAAAAATTGAAGCTATGTATATATTGTTTCACAATAAAATGATGAAGTTTTTATATTCTTCAAATCGTTTCTGAATTGTAATACTCTTATGAAGTTTCTATATCTTCGAATCAGAAATAGAAAAATTCAGATGGAGTAGAAAACCACAAAGGTTTTAATCTCCAAAGCAGAATATAGATTACGGTATATTAATAATTTCCTTAAGATTGATAGTCAAACTGTAATACTATAAAATATATGAAACAACAAGTTTTCTGAAACAAGAAACAGAAACAGAAAAACAATAGTATAGCAGAAATTTAAATAATCAGAAACAGAATTAGGAAATATATTTCGGAATGAAATCGAGCCCACTGAATGCATAGTGTATCCCGAAGAAAATTATTCCCTTCAAGTACCTGAGATGTTAGAATAACATTGAAATTTAATTGTGCAGAAGAAGAAGAAGAAAAGAAGATCAGAAAATTTCATAAGGAAAGATTCTGGGATCAAGGCATATTTATAGCCATTTTCTGGTACTGTTTCTAAAAAGATTGCAAGCCGAAGCCGAGCGAGCGCCGACGACCGCGCGAGGCTTACTTGCTTTCCAACCCATTTGACACCAAGGAAAGTATTTTCTCAATATAAGCGTATTCACTTTTCTTTCCACCGCCAATGAAAGACACTTGCTCTTTTCAAAGTAAAAGACAACTCACTTTCCCTTCACTTTCTTCCCTCAATTTCCGATTCACCAATATTTTAATCTCAACACTAACTTCAATGTGGGTCAATTGAAAAGGGAAATTTGCTCACATTTTTGTACACAAACAAACCCGAAAACATGAGCAAGAAAGTGGGATTACTTTGGAACATGAAGGTTGAAATATTAACTGTCCAGCACTAGAGGCAGACAACTCAACGTGGCCGGACCTCTTACCACTTGTTGCCAAAATAGTGGCCAATACACCTAGACATACAATCAGATTAGACATGGTCTTGTCCCGTTATCTATACTGACGGTACAAAGTTTTTCCGGCACTATCAAATAAAATTAACCCATTACCCACACTAATAAATGATTACTTGTAGCGTCTTTGATAAACTAAGAGTATAACAAGTAATCTATTATATTGGACAAAATTTATATATATTGATAGTGTAGATGTTTTTTTATACTACAATTGAATATAAGTGATAGTCATTACATATTTACGTGCATTGATCCATTGATTGCATTTTTTCACGTAGCATTTGGGGTTTCGATTCTACAACTTTATTTTATTTTAAAGTACCTTTTGCAGCAGCCAAAGGATTTGTGTGCCCAATGGTAAACAAACCTTTTTATCTTTCATTGGCCCCAAAGATAATGCTTTTCCTTGCAATTATTGCTGGCTATGGTTCCCCCTTGAGAACTACCCAAACAAGTGATCATGTTTTCCTTTTTTTCATCCCTTTTTTATCTAACCGAATAATTTTCGTTAGCCCACCTTCTTAAGAGGTATTACATTCCTTTGAGGATTGTCTCGGGCAGTTACTACATGCATTTTATTAGTATGTGTCTCCTGAAGTATGTTGAATTGTGTTATTAATTATCACATTTAAAGTTTAAACAGAAAACTTTTATCAACAAATAAATGTCCAATAAAAAAGTTATTTTGGTGTCAATCAAACAGTTTTGGATATTCACCTTGAGCGTATCGTATTGCAATTTCTCAGATACACGGACCCAAAAAATTGGTTTTTTTTTTTTTTTTGGTTCTGAGTACCGTTTAAATTGGCAAAGTTTCCTAAAAATGCATATAGCCTAATTTGTCAAAAACATATAGCCACTAATATGAGTGGCAAACAGGCGGGTCGGTCGGATATGATTCGGATCGAAAGCGGGTGAAGAAAAATAGATAAATTATTCGACCCGACTCATATTTAATACAGATAAAAAAGGGGTTAACCGGCGAATAATATGGGTAACCATATTATCTGTGACTTCTTGAATATGATCACTTTTGGGAGAAATCTTACTGTCCCTAATTTGAGGCTTTACAAATGTAAAAGTTAGACCTATTGGTTACTCATTGGTTATCCATTTTCTAAATGGATAATATGGTTCTTATGCATATTTGACCCGTTTCTAAAAAGTTCATTATCCAACCTGATTTTTAGTTAATAATATGGGTGATTAATTATTTTTTTAACCATTTTGCCACCCCTAGCCACTAATTAAGTCATCTAGGTGAAATATTCAGAGGCGACCGTATCAAAACCAATTAACAGTGGAATGTTTGTTTGTCATTAACCTCATAATATTAGTACAACATTTCAGGACGTATATTTGTCTAAAATAATCTGATAATAATACTAAAGAAAACTTTTGTATTAGCAAGTCATGCATGAAGTAAGAGGCGGATACAGAATTTAAATTCTATGGGTTCAAACTAATTATATTTTTAAAGTTATGGGTTCATATTTATTATATGTTGTAATTTTAATAATTTTTACACATAAATTTATACCCCGCACTGAAAATACTGGTTCAGTTGAACCCGGTACCAAAGGGCTGGATCCGCCCCTGCATGGAGTAGGTTCAAGTTGCAATCAGAGTGTGATACTGTAGAAGAAGTTATATATATCGTTTTTCAATTGTTAATTGTCAATGGCCAAAGATAAGATTACTTACTGGCGCATATTGCTCGTCAACTTTTCAATTGGAGCAGACAATTTTAGGCCTGGTCTCCATCACAATATACTGTTCCAATTTAATGTATTCTTTGTGCCGTATAGAAAATTATATTCATTAAATTCTATGTTGATATGCTGTATGAGTGTGTGACAGTGGGAAATTCATAATAATATCTATTTGTTTTTTCTTTTTGTATCATTTCATGATTCTGTTCCATATGGAAGCATCCAGGCGACTGCCAATGTTAATGATTGTCTACTTCTTTAGTGACGGATTCAACAATAAATCTGTAATTATGCGAAAATCATTATTTTGAGGTCGAATTATGTATGTATATGAACAAAATTTATAGATAGTATACATTTTACAATTTATTTTTTCAAATTCAAAATTACAATATTTAAATTCTGAATGAGTATTTTAAAGATATGCTTTATTTAAGCAGAATTTCATTTTCTTTTTCCTGCTTGAGGATTGATACATGTAACAACTGGAGTTGGTCTTTTGTTTTTAATTGAACACGTGATGGCTACAGCCTACCTACTTTCTTTCCTCACATCATATTACACACGGAGCCGGTTTGGATAGGTATATTTTAAGTAGTTTTTAAGTCATAATAGTTTTTAAGTCATAAGTTAGAAATTTTAATTTTTGGTTTGTTTTTGTTATTTTAGCTTAAAAATAATAGCTTAAAAGTATTTTTTAACTTTATCCAAAAACTACAAAATAGCATAAAAATTATTTTAGCTTAAAAATAGTTAAAATAAGTCAATCCAAACTAACACGTGTATTCACATTCTTCAATACAATACCTTCACTTTTAATCAATACACCTCATTTAATTACTATATGCCTATTTTCGCAATACTAACATTAATTATCTGATACATGGGTTGGTATAAAGGCACCTAGAGAATGTGCATAAATTAGTTAACATAACAAGGTTCAAAAAAAATTGTTGATTATACATTAAATTATTTAGATTAAAAGTAGGAGGAAAAAGTAGTACTTCCTCCTATTTGTAAAAGGGATTACAGCTTTTAACAATGTCATAATTATGCAATTATCTTATAGCTAGGTTAGATTAGACAAGTTAGATCCGTAGTCACTCTAATAAGGACTGTAAGTACATCATAAAAAGTAAAGTAAAGAAAGCACATAATCACCTTAGCTGTCAATTATGAATTTGAGAGTAAGATGCTCATATGATTGAGGGCTCAACTTCCAAGGTAGTCAGCATCTCCTAAACCTCTAGTGACTTGAGTAATGACTTTTTCACATCCTTTTATAATATCACTAATTTCGTACAATTGCTTTTTTCAAATATTTGGGAGAAAGGTTCTTCATGGATATGGCCAATACCCCTTTCCTTGCCCGTAATGTGACAGCATTTGATTCGAACACAAATTTAAAAGTAAAAGATTAATTTTAATCATCACTTGTAAATAAAACATTTGTAAAACATCAAAATTATCTTTACTATTGTTATTCGGCTAAAAGTATATGTTAACTCGAAAATACGAGTAATAATTAAATCTAATTTATGATTTCAAAGATACGTGAATTAGTTCAATACTAGGAGTAATTAATAACCAAGAAATCTGAAGTATAAATAAAAGGAACAAGTAAAATCAAACCAGAATGTAGAGCACTCCCGACCTCGAGCCAAAGTGACCTCGAGATGGATCAAGAACAGTAAAGAAAGAATTATAAAGCTAAAGGACAATATTGATGAACAATTAGCGAAAAAATAAGAGAGTATATTCTTTGATAATGATTTAATATAATTTACAAATGATTGGGGTCCCCTTTATATAATAGGGGAACCCTAAATAAGATACATTTTTATTTACAGTAAAGAATCTTATTGGGACAACTATCTAACCACCTAATATGGATTCGTACAAATCTATTCCGGGATTTACGCTACGATCTTGGGGACGTGGCAGGAATCTAGCTCATTACAAACCCATAACAGCATTATCTCGGGGTTAAACATACTCGGCTTCGATACTCACTGCAAACTTCAATCCTTGGGCCTTGTACTCTGTCGTCGAGTTTGAGCCTGGTCTATCAAGCTCGATCTTGATTCATCCTAGACTCGGACTTAAAATGACCCTTCGAGCTCAGGAAATCGGGCATACTCTTTAACTGTATACAGATAGTCCCCGCTTTTCTTAGAGTAAGATGATAAGAAACGATTTGATCTTCGATGCTCTGTTGTCTCAATCATGATGTCAATCCCGTGATGTCAGCGGCTGAAGTGATTGAAAAGTCGCTTCCGCGTAGTTCCCAAGGTCATTAATTGGAGGCGGCTGCTGGTCGCCTATTTTGCTTTCCCAAACCGTTTAAGTGACCTCTATAAATATGACAACTCCACAATTTTTGTAATTTTTACTTCTCAAATCATCATTACGATCTCATTAGTTTCTTCAACTTCTCTGAGTTTATCCCTTTCCCAATTTGTTCTTACTACAATATCAACTTATTCTCTTCTCTTAAATTTCGCTACCACAATGTCTAAAACATCTAAAATTGTTCCCCAGAAAGAAAAAGCTTCATCATCGCGTCCGGCCAAAGGTAGAACGGTGGTGCCACCTTGTATCGAGGAGTGTATTCTCGGGCCATGTGAGCTAACTTCCGATTTTAAAATCGATAAAACTGCATCGACACCAGGTCGATGTGAGCCCATGTCTCGATACATCTACTTAATATCTGAAGGTGAACTTGAGCGGGTGAAAAAGGACTGCAAGTGGGAGAAAAATGATGTTGTGATCCCTTCCCCTGAAGAGGATATCACTACCCATAAGGCAGGGTACTTAAGCGTGTATACCTACCCTTTCATGTTAGGCCCTACAGATCCAACTTTGGGTTCCATAGACCCAGTAATTCTTGATTTTTGCCAACAATATCAGGTGACGCTTGGGCAGATCTACCCCTCTTTCTAGTGCATCATTAATCTGATCCGATATTTCTTAGGCTTGGTCGAGGGGATGCCATTTACCCTCGGCTATCTGATCAGGCTATATAACCCTTGCCTTTATCGAGGGGGTTTGATAGAGCTTTAGTGCCGATCTGTGAAATCCCTTTTTTCCAGTATCGATGAGCACAAGGACAAAGGATGGATGAAGAATTGTTTGAGTTAGAACCTCCGATCTGATTCCTTTCGAGAGGATGCCATTCTCTGAGGAATGGAACGTGAAATGTAAGTAAAAATGTATCGATGGTGATTAATACCCTGCTTTCCCTACTTTTTCTCGATCTAATTCTTTTCTGATGATGCAACTGTTGCTTGGTTTCCTAGTACGGTCCCGGACCTTGCAGGCTGGGTCCGACAACTGGCCTTCACTTCTTCATATGCGGAACATAGTTGGCGTGACTTGGCCAAGGGCCGATGGGAAGCTAAAAACCATAGCGAGTTCTATTGTTCACGTATTTATGTTTCTTAGTGAAATACTTACTTTATCATTATGCAGGCCTCGTAGACGTTGTTGCTATGCGTCCGCCACCACCCGGTGAAGAAGAAATTCCAAAGCCTACCAAGGAAAAGAAGAGGAAAAGGGGGTCGCCTGCAAATTCCCTGAAACTAAAGAAAAGCAAGGCTCAAAAGCCTAAGGCCGATATCATGGCCCTATCTCCAAAAATGGCCCAATGCCTTTGAGATGAGGATGAAGAGGGGGAAGCTGACTACTACCTATTGGTAGCTCGGAATAAGGGAAGAACTGGCGCTTCGAAGGCTGCTGAACCGATGGTGGCTAACGCAGTTCAATCTTGAACCGAAGAAATTTCAGATGGGAGCTCGAGCAGAGTCCCTGAGCCATCAGGTGGTAAAAGTGCATCTCGTTCCAGGGAACATTTGGTGGGAGAGCCTGAAGAGCAAAATTCTGAGGCCCTCCAAAGAGAGGATTATATCCTAAGTAAATTACTTGGGATAATTAATGTAGATGACTCATCGCCGGGCTCTGTATTCTCTGAAGGGCAGTTCCGAGATGCCCAAGCCATGATGAATCCTTATGTGGGAACGACCCATGAAGGGAGTGATATTTTTTGGGAGTGCCTTGCAGTGGTCGAAGTTGGTCCTGATCGTGATGCCTCATTTATCTTTGATAAGGCCCAGAGGCTTCTTAAGCAAGTAACTTTTTGTCCTCATAATCGTGATCAAACATTACTCTTGTTTTCCTAAGTCTAATTCTTTTTTTCTGCGTGAAGGCTGTGGTGCTTCATCGGCAAATATTTTCCAAATCTCGAGCCGGGCTTGCACGGTGTGAAGCCGAACTCAAGAAGCTGATTGAAGAGAGGGACGCCCTCAAGCACCTCTATGTACAAAAAGAGGAAAAATTCAAAAATCGCCAAGTTGAGTTGGCGAAGGCTCGTTAGGAACAGACTAAACTTATCGAAAAGGTAATGTAGCCTTTGGGGGTTTGTTATGTCTTCATTCTATTTAGTGATTAGCACTTCACTTTTTGCAGCAGAAGGGCGAGCTAGTAGAGTAGCTCCGAGAAGAGCTCAAGATGAAAGAGGCCGAGACCCTAGGGTGGAAATAACACATGGACTGTCTTGCCTCAGAGAAAGATACACTTTGGGAGTAGCTAATTTCAATCGAATGCCAACTTTAAAATGCAATGGAGGAAAGCTTGGACCGGAGCTGCAAAATCTAGGAGCTTGAAGATAAATCAGCTGCTGAGTTTGCGAAGGCCAAATCTCAAGCGGAGGCATTTGTGTCCTCGTATGGAGCTGACATTGAAGCTGGTAAGGCTCGGGTGTAGGAGATCTCTATTGCAACTGAAGTTATGTTATCATCTACTCTCCACCATGTCAGGCAAAAATCCTGGAGAGAAACTCTCGAGGAGGTCCACGCTCGTGGCTTCGACCTTTTAGCTGACACTGAGAAAGCAAAAACTTTGGAGGACGAGGCTGCCGCTTTACTTTCTGATGGTGAGGATTCAGCCAGTGGCTCCGAGAGCAGAGAAGATAAGGATGAAGTCCCCGCGGAGGAGGTTCCTGAAGATATGGCTCCCGAGGACGCAACTTACAAGGATGTAGCTCCGAAGTAAATTAGGTTCCTTTATTTTTTGTTTTTGTGTAAGGACTTTCATGGGCATTGTAAATACCCTTTTATAAATATAAAGAATTTCCTTTGCTCCACCTCGGATTGGTATTGAATTCTGCTTTGTCTTCACTTTGTGGAAAATTTTAATAACTTCACTGATCAAGCGAACATCGGCTCAGATTCTGAATAGAATAAACCCTTAGGTCTTTAAATAATCAATGGGTGATCTTCGAACTCATAAAAGAATACTTCTTATGGTTTTTTTAATCCTCTAGCTATGTCTTGGTTAATTTGATACAAGCTCAGGATGATGGAACTCTTTAGTCCGAGTTGAGTGAGAGCAAGGTCTCAAACTCTATATGTCCTGGATCTTAGGTTCTTTTATATCGGCCATTAAGCTCTTTTAGGTCGGCCCTTAGGCTCTTTTAGGTTGGCCCTTAGGCTCTTTATGTTGGACCACTTCTCCCTCTAAAACGGCTTTAATTTTTCCCTCTTTTCAGCTAAAAGACTTTATGAAAATTTTTCTATGCCTTAGCATGTGTTTGTAGCCATTGGGTTTTATGAAGGTTCGACCAATCGTAACCTTATTTATAATTCGTTTGTGTAATGATAATCGAATACCTCTTGAGGATTTTTTGAAGGTTGATGTTTATCGAAGTCTTTAAATTATTTGAGGGTTGATTTTATTAAAGCCCTTTATCATTTGTTTTTACCGAGGGTAACCTGATTTAACTGGTTTTTAAAAGTGCTTGAAGGTATTTAATTTTATGGCGGAAGTCGGACGTCTCGGAGCTGCATTATTTCAGCCGTAGCCTTTTTATATGACCGTAGTCTTTAATATAGCCGTAGCCTTCAGGTATGTCTCGTGGACTTGATTCCCGATAACCTGTTGAACTTGTTAAAAAGGTTAGTTCCCGAGTATGATGGCCTTGGCCTTTATATCGAGGAGATTTTTCTATGAGGTCTTATGAATTCGAGTTTTCGATAACTCGAATGTGTTGACGATCGATGACAGTCCCCAAGTATTCAGGGTGTATTTGCGTTTTGGCCCTTAAGCCATTTCTCATAGAATTATAAGTATCAAGCTCATATAATAGTAGACTTCTTTGAGACACAAAGTGTTTTGATATATATAAAGGATGCTTCTTTGAATAATGCATACATATTTTGCCATCGGGGCTCGTCTATTCTACATGGACACGATTTATCTGACCGTTTGGTCCATTACAAAGTTTTCCTATTTAGGCCCTCTTTTTCGTGAAGTATTTACCTCGAAAATATAATCTCTGAGGGTGATACCCTCCAGTATTTGAGGTTGATTAAAAAGAAGCCTTGGATACTGTTGAGTTCTCCTTAGGTAGCACATAGTTGTTGCCTTGTTAAAAACCTCGCCGGTAAAACCCATTTGGGATGAAATCCGATCTAAGGGAAAAAGAGTGAAACACGTGCTTTAAAACCTAAGGCCTTCGTGTAAAAAAAGGTGCCTTTGATATCTTCGATCGAACACCTATAATGGGTGAGTTTAGAATTCAAATGGACAAAAGGAGAAAGTCATACCTTAGCAATAGTATTGTTTGAGTAGTGATACTTCCAATTGTTCGGCAGTTGTTCACCTTCCATCGTGCTAAGTTTGTAGGATCCTTTACCGACATCTCGTATGATTCGGTATGGTCCTTCCCAATTCGAGCCTAGTTTCCCTTCATTCGGGTCTCGAGTATTGAGGGTAAATTTCTGTAGAACTAAGTCCCCAGTTCCAAAATGTCAAAGGTTGTTCCTTCTATTGTAGTATCTCTCGATTCTTTGCTTTTGCGCAGCCATCCGAACAAGTGTTGCCTCTCGTTTTTCATCTAATAGATCGAGGCTAGTATTCACAGCCTCGTGATTTTACTCCTCCAATGCATATCAAAACCTGGCACTGGGTTCTCCGACCTCTACAGGGATTAAGGCCTCGGAGCCATATACTAAAGAGAACTGGGTGGCCCATGTGCTGGACTTCGATGTCATTCGTTATGCCCAAAGTACCTCGGGTAGAACTTCTCTCCAATTTCCTTTTGCATTATCCAACCTTTTCTTTAGGTTTTGGATGATAGTTTTGTTTGTTGTCTCGGCCTGTCCATTTCTGATTGGGGGGTACGGTGTTGATAAGATCCTCTTTATTTTATGTGATTTGAAGAACTCCGTTAACTTGTTGCAAATGAATTGATTTCCATTATCATATACAATCTCGGCAGGCATCCCGAACCGACATATGATGTGGTCTCAGATGAAGTCAATATCTTCCTTTTCTCTGACCTTCCCGAAAGCCTATGCTTCCACCTATTTAAAAAAGTAATCAGTCATAAACAAAATAAATATAGCTTTACCTGGGGCCATTGATAGAGGGTCGACTATGTCCATTTCCCATTTTATGAAATGCCACGGGGATAACACTGAGTGGAGTTGCTCTCTGGGCTGATGGATCATCGGTGCAAACTGCTGGCACTTATCACATTTTTTGACAGACTCCCTTAGTATCTTTTTCCATGTTATCCCAGTAATGCTTTAATAATTCTACGAATCAAAGACTCTGCGCCGGTGTGATTCCCACAAATACCTTCGTGGATTTCTCGTAGAACATAATCGGTATCCCCTGGCCCTAAACATACCGCTAATGGTCCATCAAACGTCCTCCTGTATAATGTTCCATCTTCATCTAATGTGAACCTAGCAGCCTTGGTTCGTAAGGCCCTGGATTCTTTTTGGTCCGATGGGAGTTTTCAATTTTTCAAATAATCGATATACTTGTTTCTCTAATCCCAAGTTAAACTTGTAGAATTTATCTCAGCATGACCCTCTTCAACCACAAATCTCGATAATTAGACGACAGTCCCCGGTACGATATTATCCTCTTTAATCGATGAATCCAAGTTATCAATTGCATCAACCTCACTATTTTGTTCTCGAGGCACATGATATAGAGTCCACTCCTATAAGTGTTGCAAAGTTACCTGTAGTTTATCCAAGTACCATTTCATCCTATCCTCTTGAACTTCAAAACTTTTGTTTACTTAGTTTACTACCAATAGTGAATCGCACTTGGCTTCGATGACTTCTGCCCCCAAGATTTTTGCTAACTCGAGACTTGCAATCATGGATGCATACTCGGCCTCATTATTAGTCAACCTAGAAGTTTTGATAGATTGTTTAATAGTACTACCTGTAGGTGGATTCAAAACAATGCCAAGCCCGGACCCTTTCACATTCGAGGCACCGTCTATAAAAAGGGTCAATACCCCCAATGAAGTACCCGATCTTAGCAGGAGTTCTTTTTCCACTTCGGGTACGAGGGTCAGTGTAAAATTGGCCACGGAGTCAGCTAGGATTTGAGACTTAATGGTTGTTTGGGGTTGATACACAATATCGTACCCGCCAAGTTCGACGACCCATTTGGACAACCAACCCGATAGTTTGGGCTTATGCAAAAAATTTCAAATGGGGTAAGTGGTTAACACACATATGGGATGACATTGAAAATATGGCTTTAGCTTTCTAGATGCGCTTATTAGTGCAAGTGCTAATTTTTATAAGTGAGGGTATCTAGTTTCAACATCTCCTAGAGTTCGGCTTACATAATAAATATGGAATTGCGTACCTTGATCTTCTTGAACTAGTACCCCACTTACCCCTATTTCGGACACTGCCAAATATAAGTAAAGCTTTTAGTTTACCTTTAGGGTGTGAAGAAAAGGTGGGCTCGATAAATATCGCTTCAATTCTTCTAAGGCTTGCTGGCCTTCCGGGGTCCATGCGAAATCCTTTTTCTTTTTGAGCAAGGAAAAGAACCTATGACCTCGAAATGAACCGACCCAAGGTGGTTATTCGTCCTGCTAGCCTTTGCACAACCTTCACACTATCCACGTTCGTGATATCCTCAATGTCCTTGATCTCGTCGGGGTTGATTTTGATACCTCGATTCAATACCATGAAGCCAAAAAACTTACCCGAGCCAACTCCAAAGGCACATTTTTTTAGGTTAAGCTTCATGATGTACTTCCTCAAGATTTTGAATGTTTCCTGCAAATGAGTTAAATGGTCATCTCCACGCAGGGACTTAACCAACATATCATCAATATAAACTTCCATCGATTTACCTATCTGTTCCTCAACCATTTTATTAACTAGGCGTTGTATGTAGCTTATGCATTTTTTTAGCCCGAGGGGCATTAATTTGTAACAATAAGTTCCGAACTTAGTGATAAACGAGGTCTTTTCCGGATCCCTCGGGTTCATCTGAATCTGATTGTACCCGAAGTAGGCATTGAGAAAGGTAAATATCTCGTGGCCGACCATGGTACCGATCATGCGATCGATGTTAGGCAGTGGGAAAGAGTCCTTAGGGCATGCTTTGTTTAAATCCTTATAATCTACAAATATTCTAAGTTTATTTCCCTTCTTAGGAACTATGACTACGTTGGCTAACCACTAGGTGTATTTTACCTCCCGAATAGCCGCTACTCTAAGAAGTTTGGTTATCTCTTCCTTTATGAATGTGTGCTTCACCTCGGACTGGGGCCTCCTTTTTTGCTTCACTGGTTTGAACCTGAGATTGATGCTTAGCCAGTGTGCTGTTATTTCCGGCGGGATCCCTGTCATATCTAAATGGGACCAAGCAAAGCAATCCATATTATCGATAAGAAATTAAATAAGTTTTTTCCTGAGTTTGGGGGTTAGCCCCGTTCCTAGGTATAACTTTTTCTCGGGCATGCATTCGATCAGTATGACCTGTTCCAGTTCCTCGACCATCGATTTGGTTGCGTTTGACTCTTCAGGAACTACAAAATTTCGAGGAGTAAGAAAATCCTCTTCTTCTTTGATTACCTGTTCCTCTGGCTTGATCGGGGCTGGGATCGGTGATTGCTATTTGGTCGTCTGCTTTTCTTTGGTCCTTGACTTTTCCGAGGTCGAAGGCACTAGCACCGGTATCACTTCACCTCTTTGGCTGCAAACATATCCTTTGCGGCGTGTTGTTCTTCGTAAATACTTTTCATACCATCCTCCATTAGGAATTTCATCATCTGATAGAGGGTTGAAGGCACGACCCTCATGTTGTGGATCCATGGCCTCCCGAGGAGTGCATTATACCTCATGTCACCTTCGATCACATGGAATTTTGTATCTTGGATGGTCCCATCTATGTTCACTGGTAGGATTATCTCCCCCTGCGTTGTTTTGCTTGCCATGTTGAAGCCATTTGAGACCCAGGATGCAGATACAAGTGATCTTGTAGGCCGAGCTTTCTACGACCCTCGATCTGATTATGTTTGATGAGCTACCTGGATCCACCAGAACACGTTTAACTTGAATTTTATTTAGCAAAATAGAAATTACCATGGCGTCATTGTGTGGCTGAGATATGCCTTCTGCTTCTTCGTCATAGAAGAATAGGACGTCCTCAGGCACATAGCTCCTAATATGTTTTTCTCTGGTGATCGACACCTTGGTTCATTTGAATACAAGTCCTTATAGGACATCGACACCGCCAACGATCATATGGATTACATGTTGTGATTCTTCTTGCTCATTTTTTCTGTTTGCATCTCTCTCCCTGAAGTGGTTCTTAGCTCGATCACTAAGAAATTCTCGAAGGTGACCCTCGTTGAACAACCGAGCTACCTCCTCCCTTAGCTGCCCAGTCTTTGGTTCTATGGCTATGCGTGCCATGATACTTACACATCAAGTTTGGATTCTTTTAAGAAGGAACGATTTGTATAGTCCTGGGCCACCTATTGTCTTTGATTCTTCCAATAGTTGACACGATTACCGATGCATCTACACTGACATTATACTCCGACAATCAAGGTGACCCTGCAGGGTCGGAATGTTTATTGAACCCATTATTACTCATGAGTCCCCAATAACTTTGGCCTCGATCATTTTTCGATCACTCTGAGTAGTGTAATGACTCGAGCCGTTATTTCTCTGATCGATATACGACTGATACCATTTCTTGTTTGATCTTGATTCCCTATCTGTATCCCTCAGGGGCTTGGCTACCAATCTATTAGGATGAACTAAACCCGAGGGGGCTCCCAACTGGTCTTCATCGACCCTGATCTTCGATTAATAATGATTATGCACGTCTGACCACATCATAGCTGCATACTCGATCCGATTTTGCTTTAATTTTCGAGACGCGATCGAACTCTGCTCATTCAAACCCTATATAAAAGCCTGTACTGCCCAGTCATCTGAGATCGGTGGTAATTCCATTCGCTACATATGAAACGGGGACATGAACTCCCTTAACATCTCGTCGTTCCTCTGTTTTATCTTAAAAATGTCCGATTTCCTCGTCGCCACCTTCATGACCCCAGCATGTGCTTTCACGAAGGCATCCGCTAACATAGCAAATGAATTGATAGAGTTCGGGGACAAGTTGTGTACCAAATCATGGCTCCTTTCGACAAAGTTTCCCCAAATTTTTTCAACAATACTGATTCAATATCATCATAATTTAGATCGTTTCCTTTAATCCCGCAAGTAAATGAGGTAATATGCTCATTAGGGTCAGTTGTCCCGTTATATTTGAGTATATCGGGCATGCAAAACCTTTTAGGAATGGGCATCGGAGTCGCACTCTTAGGGAATGGTTTTTGTATGAACTTTTTGGCATCGAAACCTTTCAAGACCGGGGGTGCCCCCGGTATTTGATCAACACGGGAGTTATAGGTCTCCACCTTTTTGTCATTGTCCTCAATCTAGTTTTCCCCGAACTCGATCCTCATGGTGAGATCTTCGAGCATCCTCATAATTATGGGGTTTGCCTCGAGCAATTTTTGTTTGACCTCTCTAGCGCAGGTTCTGCACATCAAATGTTTTCTGGTTTGGCTATACTCATAGTTTTATTCTGACTTTGAAGTTGAGTGATAACTATCTCTTGAGCTTGCAACATCTCGAATATCACTTGGAGGCTGACTCCCCATCTCATATACCCTGTGTTCCTTGGTCCCCCGATCGGGCTTCTCTGCGTACACTTCCTCCGGGATCTGCGCCTAAATCTGTATACAAAGCAATGTGCGAACTAATATCAACTGGTTCCACATTTGGCATTTCCCCAGGGTTTATCAGTGGTACACCGACCCCTACATTGTTGTTTTCCCCATAAAATCCAAGACTTTCGTTATCGTGAACATGTGTGTTTTGCGAGTTTGACATGTTTAATCCTGAGACCAAAAATTCTTGAAAAGAACAAGTGAAAATAATGCATGTTATCAGAATCAATACTGAAATAATCACTATTATCTTTAGCCCCACAGTGGGCCAAACTGTTTACCTCGAAAATATGAGTAACAATTAAATTTGATTTACGGTTTAAAGATACGTGATTTAGTTCATTACTAATTAATAACCAAAAAACCTCAAGTATAAATGAAAGGAACAAGTAAAATCAAACCAGAATATAGACCAGTCCCGACCTCGAGCCAAAGTGACCTCGAGATGGATCAAGAACAGTAAAGAGTGAATAATAAAGCTAAAGGACAATACTGATTAATAATGAGTGAAAAAATAAGAGACTATATTCTTTGTCAATGATTGAATGTTCTTTACAAATGATTTGGGTCCCCTTTATATAATAGGGGAACCATAAATAAGCTACAGTTCTATTTACAGTAAAGAATCTTATTGGGATATCTGTCTAACCGCCTAGTACGGATTCGTACAAATTTATTCCGTGATTTAAGCCATGATCTTGGGGACGTGGCAAGAATCTAGCTCATTCTGTTACAAACCCGTAACGATATTATCTCGGGGTTAAACATACTCAGCTTCGATACTCATTGCGAACTTTGATCCTCGGGCCTTGTACTTTGTCGTTGAGTTCCAGCCTGGTCTATTGAGCTCGATCTCGATTCATCATAGACTCGGACTTAAAGTGGCCCTTCGAGCTTGGAAAATCGGGCATACCTGACTTTAACCGTATACAGTATATGTATTTATATGTGATGTAGACTAAGAATCCACCAAAATGTATAGAGAACTTAGTTCTCTATTAGTTCCCACGGAACTTACATACACAACAGTAAGTAAATAACACAATAGTATTTTACGTGGAAACCCCTAGCTCAAGGAATTAAAAACCACGACCTATACTCGTAGGATTTCAACTTCACTAAACGAGTAAACTTTAGATTACAATATATTGTAACCTAGGAATTAAACTCTTAATCCCTCACCTACTTACGATAACGCTATTGCAAGCATCTTTGTAATAACTCTACTACAAAGCTCACCACTTTGACTAACTCTAGTCAAACATAAACACAAGGTTTATGGTTTATAAAGATATACTACGAGATGCTTCTAAATAAGTTGAGTATGAATTATAAATGAATAATATTAACAAAGATACAATAATACTAAGGACACAAGATAAACTTAGTGCTGGGATCTGATCCTATATTCTATTGCTACTTTGTTCTTCAAGCCTTGGAGTGAATGAAGGCAGCTGCGCACTTGAGAGAGAATTAATGATTTAGGATTTGGAAGTGTGTAATCCCTTGCACTTATTTTTTAGGTTAGGGGAAACAGCTAGCTGGCTTCTCGTTAATGAGTAACTGTTTTAATCATCAACTATTATTAAAAAAGAAGTACAAAGTTAGAATATGTGTATGGGTTGCAATAGGAAAATTTTATTTTGTGTCTCATACAACTTACATTAGTTGTATGGGCTAACTTTTTGTCTCACGATTTTGTGGACCTAGAATTATGTGGATCCAGAAGTGTAAAATTGGGGTCCAGAATTTTGTGAGATAAAAAAAAGCCTCATACAACTAGTGTTCGTTGTATGGGACACAAAATAAAACTTCTCGTTGCAGTATGATCATAATAAAATTTTTTATTTTGTGTCTCATACAACTGACACTAGTTATATGAGACAACCTTTTTGTCTCACAGTTTTGTGGACCTAGAAGTGTAAGATTGAGATCCATAAATTTGTATGACAAAAAGGAGCCTCATACAACTAGTATCAGTTGTATGTGACACAGAATAAAATTTCTCGATCATAATCTATAAACCAAATCCACAAAATCAGAGCTTAAGGAATGAACAAATCAATGTCAAAAGGCCGACAAACCTGATTTATAAAAATGAATTAGATGAAACAAGTAGAAAAACATGCCCCAAATTCTCGATACTAAATAACCTGACAAATCTCCATTACCGAAGGTGTCTGTCATGTGACGTTGTTTCTTTTCGTTCTAGATTTTAGCAACATAATCTCAATTTTTTTTTACCAATAAACCTTGGATACATCATATTTGTTTAAGCAACAAATTCCACTCTTCGTCCCTTTGGGTGCATCCGATGAAAAAACAAACTCCACTCTTCCATAATCTCAAGTGCCTATTCATTTTATTTTAGATAACATCTTGATGACAATTTCTCAATTAGAAAATTATTGTATAAATTTCACACCATAGCATTTTGATTTTTAACTTAACTTTATAATATCAAACAAAACAAATTAAATTATAAAATATTAGAAGTTTATCTTCCTCCAACCTTGAAATTATCTAATACTAATAATAGTCGTACAACTGGCGACTGTTACAAGTGTAATGTATTATATCATGACGTTGCAGACTATCCCAACTATATGTTGACAATGAGCAAAATAAGTTAGAATCTTCCTCCACTTTGAAATTAGAGGAACAAGGAGAGGCAAAGTACCATATATAGCTTAAACAACCTTAGATCTTCGTCAAATCGGAGATGGGAGAAGAGTACTTTGTAGAAACAGAGAAGATGAAATTGCAAGAAAAAGAGGAGTTATCACAAATCCACTTTGTTTTAGTCCATGGAATTAGTGGAGGAGGCTGGTGTTGGTACAAAATCAAGTCTCTTATGGAGATTTCCGGCTATAAAGTGACGTGTCTTGACCTTAAAGGTGCTGGAATTCATCCTGCTGATCCCACAACTGTTCTTTCCTTCGATGATTACAATGAGCCTCTCATAGATTTCATGTCATCTTTGCCTGAAAATGAACAGGTCCGTATGTAAAGCAAGACTTGTAGTATATAGAGTGGGAGTTACTGCACCGGATTATTTACTTACATGCATATTTCTATACTTTATGTTGCGATTCTAGTGACTGAATGACATTTATATGTACTGTGGTAAAAATAGGTAATTCTGGTAGGACACAGCGCTGGAGGACTGAGTGTCACGGACGCAACTCATAAATTCCCAAAGAAAGTAAATCTGGCAGTGTATGTTGCAGCGACCATGTTAAGAACTGGATTTGTGACTGAACAAGACGTTAAAGATGTAAGTATAGCTTCTCGCCTTAATCCTTGATGATCATAAATAGAACATGTGTCCTATATCATTAAACTCGTCTCAATATATCTATAAAATTTACTCTGACAGTGCAAAAAATAATTTTTGCATCAAGTCACCTGAAAATTTAACTCATAGGTGGGGTCATTTTCTGAGCTAGAAGACCCATATTGTCTTGAAGAGTGAATAAGAAAGCAGAGAGTGAGAGCATAGGGAGTTGCAGCCAAAATATTTTTGTTGTATAAGCTGCGTCATCTTGATGCAGGCTATCGTACTAAAATTTATTGTCTACTATTTGTCTCTTTTCTCTCACTCATATTTAGGCTTTAATTTGGGGTTGTGGCATTATTCTCTCTTCTTCTAGCTATTAAGCGTTAGCCTTTCCTGCCTGCAAGAGCTCTTTGATGATGACGTCGTGCGCAACGACTGACTTTACACATTGGTAAATAGCAACTCTTCTGGTATCTTATAACTGACCCAGGCAGCCGGCAGGTTTTCTTCATATTTTAAAGCTATAAAAATCATTCAACTTTTTACCCCTATAAGTTGCTATGTTTGCTTCCTAATGTTAGGCAATGGTTCATATTTCAGAATACTATAATTGTCTAGGCTTTCTCAGTTGGACAATCGTTTCTTTAATTATAATTTATTTCAAAGGATGTCCACGATATTTTATAAACTAATTTATACAGCTTTTCAATATGTTAATTTCGTTTTAAACACTTTGAGAAATTAATGTTGAATCTACATCAAAAGTTACTTCATCTATCCCAATTTGTTTAACACTATTTTTTGGTCCATATCAAAATAATGATAGTATTTTTGTATTTATAAACTCCTAGTATTAGGTCCAACTACATGTACATTTGTATCAAAAGTCTTCTTCTATTTTTTAAATTCTTAGTATTTCTTTTCTTTCTTTTTGAGATGGAAGTAGTCAAGTAGTTGTTGATATTTCCATATACTCCCTCCGTTTTAATTTATGTGAACCCCTTTCCTTTTTGGTCTGTGCTAAAAAGAATGACCCCTTTCCTTATTTGGAAACAATTTACCTTTATGCAATGATTTATAGTCATACAAAATATATGTGCCTCATTTTACACCACAAGTTCAAAAGTCTTCTCTATTTTCTTAAACTCCATATCCAGTCAAATGGATTGAAACGGAGGAGGAAGTATATATATAAGCCATAAATATTTGCACGCGCAGAAGATAAAGGCGATAAATCTTCAAATCGTTCTTAGTCTACCCTATGACGTTGAACAATTAAGGTTGCTTTTATTTTTTCCTCTTGTTGTAGCAATTACGAAGACCTAACTTTCACTTAACAAGTCATATATATGAATTGATTAACGCCTTAAAATGTTGTTATAAACAGGGCATCCCAGATTTATCAGAGTTTGGTGAACCCATTGATGTATATGATATGGGGTTTGGATTAGGACCCGAACAACCTCCAAGCAGTGCAGTCATTAAGAGAAGCTTACAACGCAAAATCATTTACCAGATGAGCCCACTCGAGGTATATATATACAGCTTTCAAATTAATATTTTATACTTTCATCTATTCCGTGATTGTCCCGATTTTTAGGATTCAACAATTTTTGATGTAATTGTTGTTATTGTAGGATTCAACATTGGCAGCTATGTTATTGCGTCCTGGACCGATACAAGCGTTAAAAAGTGCTCAATTTAATGAAGGGGAAGGCGTAGAGAAAGTGCCTCGAATATACATTAGAACAGCGTATGATCGAGTTGTGAAGCCAGAGCAGCAAGATGCTATGATAAAAAATTGGCCTCCACAACATGTGTACACTTTGGAAAGTGATCACAGTCCTTTCTTTTCTGCTCCGTTCCTGCTATTTGGCTTGATTATTAAGGCTGCTTCTTCACTTGGGTGCAGTGATTGAGATAGTCTCATATCCAACATGTACATAGTATACTGTGGGATTTATTGTCTAGTCCCTAAGTATTGAATTGGACAACTGAAAGATTATAAATATTGCAGCATATGGCGACTCTGAAGTGTCAATGTCGTTATTACTTGGATATATACAATGATAAACATGTGTAGTTAAGTCAAATTCCAAGAAAGTGCTCAAGTTAAATGTGCTAGGAGTACTATATTTACTGCATTTTCACCTGACCACAAACATTAGTTACCAAACTGTATCAAATAATAGTGTAAAGGTGATTTCAGCGTCTTAGACTATATTCCTAATGATATAACTTATATATATGGTCAGCGTTAAAAATTGACAATAGCATGTCATTTTTGTTAGAAATTTTGGGAGAGCAAGACAACACAAAAGAACACTCAAAACTCACAAAGAAGAAAAATGGAGGAAAGGAGGATTTCTATTCAACTTGGCTTACATCAAATGGCTAGATTACATAGCTATTTATAGGAGAACTCTTTCATGCATCTAGCCTAGTGTATATGTAAACACAATAACTAAGTCCACACCTCACTTCATTCAAGGTACATGGATGACACCAATGCATAAAGAAATTCACACTCTAATGCATGTACTTACTTAATGTCTAGTTCATGAACTAATGTAGACACATGTAGACAAATGTAAACTAATGTGAACTAATGGAAACAAGTTTATTATGTTTCACATTTCAACATTCCCCCTTAAACTTGTTTCATCACTCCAAGTGCCATCCTTAGCTTTTGAAAAAGCTCAATCTTCAACGGCTTGGTGAAAATATCCGCAATTTGATCTTGTGACTTCACATGCTCAAGCTCCACAACTTTATTAGATATGCAATCTCTAATAAAGTGATACCTCGTATCAATATGCTTGCTTCTTTCATGAAACACCGGGTTCTTGGCCAATTCAATAGCCGATCTGTTGTCAACAAAAATCTTTGTAGCATCTTCTTGTGGTTGGTGAAGTTCCTCGAACAAGCTCCTTAGCCAAATTGCATGACACACACAAGAACAAGCTGCCACATACTCCGCTTCACAAGTTGACAAAGTCACAATTGGTTGCTTCTTAGAATTCCATGTAAATGCGGAATTTCCAAGAAAGAAAACAAACCCGGTAGTGCTCTTTCTATCATCAATATCACCAGCCCAATCACTATCACAATAT
>MU721815.1:52112-117421 GCA_026770625.1 Nicotiana glauca
ATAAATGACACCAATGCATAAAGACATTCACACTCTAATGCATGTACTTACTTAATGTCTAGTTCATGAACTAATGTAGACACATGTAGACAAATGTAAACTAATGTGAACTAATGGAAACAAGTTTATTATGTTTCACATTTCAACAATTTTAAAGACAAAATATAGCAAGCATGGATTCTGTTATCTACACAAATGGTAAATGACCTATTTTATCCGGTAACGCTAAAACTACAATAATGTTGTAGGAAATGCTTATTATATTAACCGTTTATACATACGAGGCCCATTAGCTCAGTTGGTTAGAGGTCGTGCTAATGACACAAAGGTCGAAGGTTTAAGACTTGCATGGGCCATTATTTAGTTCCCCCTCCTCCTCGACGAACACCATAAATAGCCACATATAGACACTGGTCATGAGCTCTACAGCGGAATATAAATCTAAAATTGAACAATAACATTGTCTGAACTATAAAAACAGTTAATATAAAGAAAAGATAAGTCAAAATTGCGACCAAAGATGTAGTTTTACCTCGCCTCTCGAAGATAGTCCAACAAGCAAGCCTACTACTGATAACTAGTCCCCACACTTAGATCTGCACAATTAAGTGAAGTAGTGTAGTATGAGTATAACCGACCCAATGTACTCAATAAGTATCGTGACTAACCTCGGCAAGGTAAAAGAAGCACGGGTTATAAATGATACTAGCTATAAACTGTATAGTTTCATCATTTTAACAAACATAGAACAATAATGAAATCAAGTCATAAAGCATAGGAAGAAGCATCTGTGTGTTAGGTGTTTGTCCATATTTTCTTACCATAATTGATTTTCCTATCTCATGAAGGAAAGGATAACATATTTACCATAATTGAATTTTTCTTTTCCTAGAAGGAAAATATAATTCTTTCATATTTGGCTAGTCCCTTTTTCTTGCAGGAAAAAGTTTGGACTTCTATAAATTGAGGATCCTTCCTTCTCATTCAGTATCATCCACAACGTAGCCATAGGGGGCTTGAGAGTCTTGTTTAGGGGGAAAACTTTACGGGAAAAGTGTTGATGTGTCACTTGTGTTTGCCTCTTCGTGAGGTTGTTCTCTCGATATTTTGTACTCTTTTTTTATTATAGTGGATTGCACATCTCCACCGTGGACGTAGGTCAGTTGACCGAACCACGATAAATGTTTGTGTCTCTTTTGGTAGATTTCTCTTTTGTTGTCTGATTTATCGTCGTTGAAGGTTTGCTTTACTAGCTTCCGCAGATAACTGACTTTTTTCGGTCCTAACATTGTATGTGTATGTGTACAGTTACTCAATACTCTATTCAGTCAATGTTCAACATATAGAGATGATATGCAGGTAAATCAGGTAATTAACCACGAAAATTGCAAGTAAAGATGAAATGCAAAATCCAAACAAACATCGGCCAGATTTCTTCAACCTTTCCACATCCGTACCAAACCACTGAACAATTTTCCTCAATATCCGCGTGTACACAATCAAGAGAGAAATATGAGAGGGTGACCCTAGGGGGGATGGATCCATATCCACGTGCAAGCACAGCCAATTCAACGTACTACCAGATCGGGGTGGTGACATGATTAATATCAAATCCGCCTGGCGTGATCACATGCACAATAGTATAATTCGCTTGGCGTGGTCACACGCATAACAACATAATCCACACGGCGCGGTCACATGCATAACAACATAATCTGACTAACGTGGTTACATGCATAATAACATAATCCGGTCGGTGCGGTCAAATGCATAACAACACAATCCGCTCGGTGTGGTCACATGCATCCAGTCCAAATCACATCACGTAGAAACAAATATATACATATATATGATGAATGAATAACGAATCTCATGCTCTTGGGCTGGTATAAGTGACATGCTAAAGTGTAGGCATGTGCATAGTGTGCTATCATAGCTCAAACTAGCTATTTCATCACATAGATAACAATTATCAAGTTCATTCATGGATTAAGACTCTATGTAACTTCAAACATGGCTCAAATAGTTCACAACAATATTACAAATATGAGAAACATCATGTCTTAAAGCTTAACGATCAATTTTAGACATATCATAGTCTAAGCACAATCCAAGCATGGATAAATACCCCGGTGTTAGCACATGGGCTCAAACGCCACACATGTACGCCCCTATTGCACGTAGATATCAAAAATAATTCAGGCAACTAGTCCCTCAACTAAGTTTAGATAAGATACTTACCTCAAGCAAACTAAATCACTCTGCTAACAAGCCCTTCCCGCATGTATCAACCTCTGAAAGGCTCGAATCTAGCCAAATATAATATAATACTATCAATAAAAGCTATAGGAAGTGATCCCAAATATTAAAGCTAAGATCTTTAACTCAAGTCAAAAAGTCAACCCCGGGCTCGCACCTCGGAATCCGACAAAATTTATAAAATTTTGAACACTCATTCAATTATAAGTCCAACCATACTGTTTACCTTGAAAATAGTAATTACAATTAAATTTGCTTTTGCAGTTCTAAAAATACGTGATTTATTTTAATGCTAGTTGTTAGGCGATAGATGCTAAGTGTGAGTTAGGAAAGTGAGATAAGAGCTTGATTACAGTGTGGAGTGCAAACCGAATGGCGGTGAATCGGGGCCTCGAGCTAGCCTAAGTTGGGCCTTGAGGTCGGGCTGAAATGCCTGACTGGGAATGGCCGATGAAGAACTAACAGTTCTGGGAGCCTTGATGGTGGCTATTTATGATCAATGATGAGTAATAAATGAAGAAACAGTCAGTGAAACACAATAAATATAAGCAATAAATCAAAGGAAAGACAATGGAGAATGTTTAAGTTAGAGAGCAAAAAATGTTCTTGTTCTTGTATTGAATATCATGTGCGCAAGAAATGGCAAGGGTCCCCTTTATATAGGAAGGGAATCCCAATATAGTACAAGTGCATTTATTACAAAGATATACGGCTGGTACAAGTATTTATTACAAAGATATGCGGCTGGTACAACTATTTAATGCCACGGTACGGACTTGTACTATTCTTGTAGACCTGGTCGGCTCTAACCACATGCCTTGGGAATCCTTCACTTATCCATCATAGCCACCGATTTGCACTACCCCGAGATTGATCATTGGGAACCCTTGGGGTCGAACCTCGAGATGTTCCTCGAGCCCTATGGAAACGGGCTATGGAGTATCATAATAATCATAAAATCAGACTCTCCGATTTTAGCCGTATAGAGAAAGTCCCCGCGTTTCTTAGAGTGAAAAGATAAGAAACGATCCCGACTCCGAATTTCTCAATTCTCTCGTGATCACGTCATGCTCATGATGTAAGCATTCCAAGTGACTGAAAATGTCCCATCGGTTTGTCTCCCTAGAAGCATTGATCGTACCGCCAGTTTATTTTTCCAAAAGGCGTTCATTGCATTGTCGATTCGTTTCCTTAAAAGCATTGATTGCGTCATTGATTCTTTTCCTTAAAGGCATTGTTTGCACCGTTGATTCGTTTCCCCAAAGGCATTTATTGCGCCATTGATTACGTTATTGTCTCTCTATAAATAGGGGGTTGCTTGAGCCAAGACTTCACTTAATATTTCTTCAACAGCCCTTGGCCTTTCCCCTTTCTACATCATCCTCCAAACTCTTATTTCTATGATTCAAACTCGTGGCCATAAGGTCATACTACAACAACTTTTTTAGTCATGCCATGGCTCTTCTATAAATCTTTTCATCACTGAAGTGGGATTATACTAAGTTTTTGTTGTTGTTGTTGTTGGATCGAAACAATGAGGGAAGGGCCTCAAATTCTTCCTATATTAGAAGATATGTGGACTGTGAACCGTTGCTCGTCTCTCTTAATTTCAACCAGATGTGGCGCCTCATTCCTTTTGCTTTCTATGGAGTGAGGTGGCATCATCTACTAACTTTTGCATCCCATACTGGTGCGATGTTTTAAGAAGTGTCTTCACAATGGTAGTGCTGACGAGATGCATACTCGCCAAATTATTCACCAAGCCACAACTTTTCTTGCTTTTTAAAAGCTTTTGCTCTTTGATAGGCTATAGCTGCTTCGGAGAATATTCTCGAAGATATCGCTCTGAAGATCGAAATGGGGTCCCTGAGGAAACGGTTCTCACAGATGTCGCTCCTGAAGATATATCTTCAAAGTAGATTAGGCCTTGTAGCTGTTGTTCTTTGCTTCTTTGTTTCTATGTAAGTATCCCTCGTGGGCTTTTGTAATCTTCAATTATTAATACAAAAGTTTCTTTAATTTTCCTTCTACTTGTGCCGAACTCCATTTTGCCTGCGTTTGTGAAAAACCTAAGTGTATGACTTTATCGATCTGTCCGAATACTGGACCCGGACATAGTAATCCCTTTGGTTCTTGACTGGTTAATATGATATTCCTTGAAACTCTTTGTCATCCCTTAGACTAAGCCTGGATTGGTCTGATACAAACTTAGGTCGCCGGAACTTCTGAGTCTGAATTGAGTGAGAATAGAGTCTCAATTTTCTTTAAAACTTAGCCCTTTTTGGCCTCATTGACAGTCCTCGAGGGAGAATTTGCTTGAACTTAAAATGAAGATAGCCCTAAGGCATTATGGGTAGTCCCTGAGTGAGGGTACACTCGAACTCGGGTGGCCTTTGGGCGAAAATAATCGAGAGAGCATTCAAATCGAACTTGAGGCGAAGATAGCCCTGAGGCTTTATAAATAGTCCCTGAGTGAGAACTAGCTTGAACTCGAGTAGCCCTTGGTCTTAACAATCGAACGAGCACTTGCTTGCCTAGGTTTTCATCTCCCTTTCTTTGCTTCACCGTAGTTATGGATGCTACGCCCAAATTTGTTCACCAAGAAGAGGAGAGTTCCGCCGCTATTTCTCGCCCAGTCGATGGTATGCCGCCTGTATCCGGTGAGCTAATCTCTTAATGATTTGTCTCGGGGAGCAAATTTACGTTAGAGAGACCTCCTAATGTTTGGGGCCATCGAGAGAATGCATCTAGGTTCATCTTATCAATAGGAGAGAAACATCTTGAGGCCGTTAGGAGAGACTGTGGATGGGGAGAAAAGGCAGTAATGTAGGTACCTTCCCTGGAGGGGAGCATCATGGCTCATGTAGGGGGATTTTGAACGTATACACGTACCTTTTTACATTAGGTATTTTCGACAGAGTCGTGCTCGAGTTCTGTAGAAGATATTGTATTGCCCTAGCACAGGTTCACCTGTCATTTTGGTAGATAATGTTGAAGATAAGGTTCTTTGCAGATAAAGTTGGGCTCGAATTCACCCTCAGCTATCTCATTAGATTGTATCGGCCCTTGCATTACCGAGGCTTGATTATTATACGACGTCGATCCACCTGGCCCTTTGTTGCCAGTAATGAAGAGGACGAGGACCGAGGGTGGATGAGTTGATTTGTCTGAGTGCGGACTATTGACATTACTCCCGTATGGTTCCTTCCATTCCTTGAGAAATAGAATTTCATACGTAAGTGGTACACTTGTTCTTTTGTTATCTTTGTTCATAGTGGAGGCAGACTTCGTAACAGTGTTTTCTTTCCCTTTCGACACCAATCCTATGGTTGCCACACGAGGTCCCCGATCTAGTGGATTGGACTCAGAAACTGGTAGCTTGCTC
This sequence comes from Nicotiana glauca, assembly GCA_026770625.1. Classification (NCBI taxonomy): domain Eukaryota; kingdom Viridiplantae; phylum Streptophyta; class Magnoliopsida; order Solanales; family Solanaceae; genus Nicotiana; species Nicotiana glauca. The sequence continues at coordinate 57,757 of MU721815.1, forward strand.
GACCTACAGTGAGCGTAAGTGGTGAGATTTGTCGAAGCGTAGATGGGAGGCCAAACACCATGGTGAGTGCCGTATGATTCTTTTCTCTAAGGAATATATCCCTCTGTGTTTCCTAACATCTTTATTGCAGGCATTGGATAATTCTCTGAGGTGAAACCATGCTCTCTCGGAGAGGAGGGAGGATTATCGGCTTTAGGGCCGAAAAAAGATAACAAGCACAAGGAATCCTCGGGGGTAAGGAGATTTATAGTGAGGCAGGGTTTTCCCAGAGGCAAAAAGGAGACGCGACCGTGTAGACATTGGTGCAATAGAAGGGAGAGGCTACACATCGATAGCTAAAGCCGAGAGGCCTCCAGGGGCAGCTGAGCCTGCAATATCCGAGATTTCTGGCCTCGGAGGAGTGACTCTCCCTTTGCCACAACCTTCTTCTCCCGTCAAGGGTACTTTGAGGGAGGAACATGTTCTGCCGCCGTCGTCTTCTCCTGTCGAAGGTACTTCGAGGGATGCAGATGTTCTGCCACTGTTCTTTTCTCATACTTCGAGGGATGTTCGAGGCTGGGGGCTGCCTAAATCAAGCGGGGTTTCGAGAAATCATGTCTCCACTAACAGTGGTTCGACTTGGGCCGATGATATCAGGCCAGTAGATGTACGCTCAACTTTTGAGGAGGCACAACGGCTCTATTCTATGGTGAGTTCTGGTTGACTTTGTTGGTTTTTTGGCTTTGCATTTTCATTTTCTCACTGATCTTTTTTTCCATAGGATTTTCACAAGCTCAAGTCTGAGCTGCTCCGTCGTGAAACCCGATTGTGAAAAGCCTTATCCCTCAAGCTTCTTTGTGATAAAAGGGGTAAAGGAGTTGATATATCTTCGGTATAAGACGAGTCGAAGCCTATAATACGAAGACCGCCTCGAGAGACAGGTAACCTTTGTTTCGAGGGGATGCTCGTTTTCTCTTCTATGCCCGGAGATCTATATTTTGATGCTTCAGTTGCAGAGTAAGACGGAGGACTTGGAACACCTTTGGGAAAAAGTTGGCCAGGCTAATATGAGTGTAATGAGCTAAAGGCTCAGATAGATGCCCAAGTTGCGGCCAAGAAGAATGCTTTGTCCAAGGCTTCTACCCTCGAGGTGCAACTCCGGAATACTCGTGAAAATAGCTCGGTCCAGATGAGCAGGATTGTAAGGCTGAAGTCTAACCTTTTAAAGATGACGCCCGAGGTCATGGACGCCCAGGCTGAAGCTAAAGAGATTCGAGCTAAGGCTGATAAGAAAGTGGCTATCAATTTAAAAGATGTTGCCGATGCTCGATCTGAGTTGAGAGGGGCTTCCGATCGGGAGAGCAAAAGAAATGAATATGCCTGATGTAGATCTCGAAGCGAAACACTCGAGGAGATCCACGTTAGGGGCTTTGATCTTTCGGAAGAGATAAAGCAGGCCAAGGAGGATGAACGTGATGCCAAGTCCCTCGTATCCGATGCCGAAGATAATGAGGAAGAGGCCGATGGAGCCGTAGTCCCTGAGGGGAAAGTAGACTAGGCTTTTCCTTTCTGATTCGAAGTACTATGCTCTTAGAGAGCATTGTAAATGAAGCCTTGTATTATTTCATATATACATATAAAAAGAAGTTTTTCAGTTTTCCTCTTTCATGAATTTCCCATTGCTTGTGTATGTCTTTCTTCTGTTTTGAATTTTGACACTTGTCGATGATTAGCCATATGAATTTATCTTCAAGGAAAAACCCTCAGGTTTATAAATTGACCCTGGGGCATGTTGGGCTGGCCCGTAGGCTCTTACGTATTTGCCCATAAGTGTTTTTTAGTTAACCATTTCAGGCCCAGTCTTCGAGTTGGGTTTCAACTCGAGCTCATTGACCATTAGGTTTTTGAATTTTAAGCTGGCTCTTAGGTATTGGTTCGGCACGACCTCTAATGTGGGCTAGCACTTGGGCTCTTACTCCTTGGGTCAGTACGACCTATAATATGGGCTGGCGCTTGGGCTCTTATGGCTTGGGTCAATACGACCTCTAATATGGTTTGGTGCTTGGGCTCTTACGCCTTGGATCTGTGCGACCTCTAATATGGGCTGGCATTTAGGCTCTTACGCCTTGGGTCGGTACGACCTCTAATATGGGCTGGCTCTTAGGCTCTTATGCCTTGGGTCGGTACGACCTCTAATATGGGCTGGCGCTTGGGATCTTACACCTTGGGTCGGTACGACCTCTAATATAGGCTTGCACCTACAATTTTATGGCTTCTCTGAGTCACGTTAGTTTGGCCAGAGCCTTGTGATCGTAGTCATTATGTTTGGCCATAGCCCTGTAGTCCCTGAGTGAGGTAGCCTTGGCATCTATATTGAGGGTATACCATTTTAGGGGTCTTACAAGTTCGAATATATACCCTTGACTTTAGGATCAGGATTATGCCTTTTGTAAGGTCTTATAAATTTAAACACGCCTTACTCGAGGATTTACAGATAGGTTACTTGGCACAAGTATAGTTCATGCCTTTCTTGAGGTCTTACAGATATGTTAGTTGGTACAAGTATAATTCATGCCTTGCTTGAGGTCTTACAGATAGGTTACTTGGTACAAGTATAATTCATGCCTTGCTTGAGGCCTTACAAATTTGGTATTGCCTTATGGAGGTCTTACACTATTGATAATGCCTCATGGAGGTCTTACATTATTGATAATGCCTCATGGAGGTCTTACATTTTCTAACATTGATACGTAGAGGGCTTTTAGGCTCGAGGTTGCCCGCTTGGGGTGTTATGGCCTTGGGTTTTTAATAGCTGATGAGGTGACAGTCAGCAACAGTCCCCCAAACATCGAAAGTTTTTGGCTCTGGAGCTGCTCTTTGTAAATTTGATGCTTCCTCATGGAGGAATTATGTGCTCGAAGTTTCTAGCCTAGAGGTCTTATGGCTTCGAGTTTTTTATGTCAATTCCCGAGTGTTCAAGAAATTTCTGGCCCTGGGGCTGTTTCTTGTAAAAACAACAAATTTCTTTAAAGAGCAAGGCATTTTGATGGTAGAAGATACTCCTTTGATTACTTGGTACAAGTATACATGTTTTCATCTTAGAGGGTTCGATTACTCTATATGGACACGTTTTATTTGACAATTTGGCCCGTTACATCATTTTTCTGTCGAGATCCTCTTTGGCTCATCTTGATTTCTCCAGGGAGGTGAGCTCCTGAGGGGATGCCCCCAACATTTGAGGTTGAATGAAGAGAAGCCTTGAATTCTTATTGAGTTCTCCTTAGGTAGTATATAGGTATTTCCTCGTTAAAAACCTTGTCAGCAAAACCTTTCTTGGGATAAAATCCGATCAAAGGAAAAGAGTGTAACGCATACTTTAAAACCTAAGGTCTTCAAGCTAGAAGGTGCTTCTATTTTCCTAACCGGACACTTGCACACAGGTTAGTATAAGACGTAAATAAAAGGGAGAAGGTTATACCTTAGTAGTGATGGCGTTTCAAGCCTCGATATGCTTCAATTGCTCGCTCTGGGGATGTGGTACGGTCCTTTGTTCATTCACTCGGGTACCTTATGTTTGCTTCAATGACATGAAACTTGACATTTTGGGTTGTGTCGGCCACGTTGACCGGGAGGGTGATTTTCCCTTTCATTGTGTCGCTCGCCATGTTGAATCCGTTGAGGACTCGAGAGGCGGGCATGATCTAGTCGAGCAGTCTGAGCTGCTCCACCACCCTCGAAATGTTGGCTGAGCTACCTGGATCTGCAAGTACACGTTTAATTTGAAATGTATTCACAAGAAAAGAAATTACCTACGCGTTGTTATGAGGCTGAGACAGGCCCTCCTCGTCCTATTTGCTGAATGTAAGAGCGTCCTCAGTATATAACCTCGAGTCCAATTTTTTCTGGTGATGGATATTTTTGTTTGTTTGACAATGGGTTCCTGTGGGATGTCGATTTCTCCAACGATCATGTGGACGACATGTTGAGGCTCTTTTATTCTTTTTTTCCTGTTCGCCTCTCTTTCCTGAAATTGATTTTTGGCTCGATCACTGAGGAACTCTCGGAGGTGCCCTTTGTTGGTTAGTCGAACTACTTCTTCTCGAAGCTGTCTGCAATCTTTGATCCTATGACCGTGTGTGCCGTATAATTAGCACATCAAGTTAGGGTTCCTTTGAGATGGGTATGATAATAAGGGTTTCGGCCACCTGGTATCTTTCATTTTACCTATGGCCGATACATTGTCTGAAACATCAATGTTGAAGCTGTACTCAGATAATCAGGGTGCCTCCATTGGTCTCGTGTGTTTGTCGAATCCGGCTCCGCTCATGAGTCCTCGAGGATTCTGACCACGATCTACCCTTCGGTCGTTTCGGAGTATGTTACACCTTGGGACGTTTCTTTGATCTTCAGTGTATGGTTGGTACCTTTCCCTGTTTGGCCTTGGTTCCTTTTCCAGGAGCCAGATAGGATATACTAATCTCGAGGGGGGTCCTAGTTTGTCATCCTCGACCCTAATCTTTGACTGATACCGATTGTGAACATCCGCCCAAGACATGGAGGGATATTCGACCAAGTTCTGCTTTAGCTTCTTCGAAGCTATCGAGTTTCGTTCGTTCAAGCCTTGGGTGAAAGCCTTTACTACCCATTCATCGGAGACTAGTGGTAATTCCATTCGCTACATTTGAAAGCGAGATATAAACTCTCATAGCATCTCGTTTTATCTCTGTTTTATTTTGAAGACATCGGATTTTCTTGTAGCAACCTTGATGGCACCGACATGTGCATTTATAAAAAGAATATGCTAGCATGGAAAATGAGTCTATCAAATCTGGGGATAGGTTGTGATACCACATTCTGGCCCCTTTTGAAAGTGTTTCTCTGAATTTTTACAATAGGATGGGTTTAATCTCGTCGTCTTTTAGGTCATTTCCCTTTACGACACAGGTGTAGGTAGTGATGTGCTCGTTGGGGTTCGAGGTTTCATTGTAATTCAAGAGATCGGGCATTCAGAATTTCTTCGGGATGGGTTTGGAGCAGCACTGGATGAGAATGGCCTTTGTACGAATTCCTTTGAATATACACCCTTCAAAATTGGGGCGTGCCCGGGATCTGATCGACCCTTGAATTGTAGGCCTCCACCTTTTTTCATTAGCTTCTATCTTTTTTTTTTTGCCTAATTCAATCCTCTTTGTGAGATCCCTGAGCATCTTTATAATAGCAGGGTTGGCTGCTGACTTGATATTTTGCTAGATCTTTTTGCTACCTATTCGGATCGAGAAGCCGTTTCCGGTGCTGATGTGCTTGGAGTTTTTTGGTGGCTTTGCAGTTGAGCAATCGCCAGCTGTTGTGCCTGCAATATCTCAAAAATACGTGAAGGCTAACCTCTCGTTCCTCCCAAGCTGGGGTTCTTTGGGCTTCTTGTTGGTTTTCTTGGCGTAGACTCCTGTTAGTGTAGGAGATTATATCGACATGTTGGGCGTAGTGGTAGCCCACATCTATAGGAATTGGTTTTGGTGCGTCCTCAAGATTTTGCAGTGGCACACCGGAGCCTGGAACAGCTACACCATTCTCTCCATGATCCTCAGGGCCGTTGTTTTCATGTGCATTCACCGAGTTAGACATTTTGACCTGAAATCAAAGATTCTTGGACAAGAAAAAGTGTGAAGAATAACTTGCATTTTTAGTAAACCAGCACTAAAACAATCACTATTATTTTTAGCCCCACGTTGGGCGCCAAACTGTTTACCTTGAAAACGGTAATTACAATTAAATTTGATTTTAAGATTCTAAAAATATATGATTTATTTCAATGCTTGTTGTTACGTGATAGATGCTATGTGTGAGTTAGGAAAGTGAGATAAGAACTTGAAGACAGTGTGTGATGCAAACCGAATGGCTGTGAATCGGGGCCTCGAGCTAGCCTAAGATGGGCCTTGAGGTCGGGCTGAAATGCCTGACTGGGAATGAACGATGAAGAAATAACAATTCTGGGAGCCGTGATGGTGGCTCTTTATGATCAATGATGAGTAATAAATGAAGGAACAATCAATGAAACACAATAAATGTAAGCAATAAATCAAAGGAAAGACAATGGAGAATGTTTAAGTTAGAGAGCAGAGAATGTTCTTGTTCTTCTATTGAATATCATGTGCACAAGAAATGACAAGGGTCCCCTTTATATAGGAGGGGGAATCCCAATATAGAACAAGTGCATTTATTATAAAGATATGCGGCCGGTACAATCATTTATTACAAAGATATGTGGCTGGTACACTCATTTAATGCCATGGTATGGACTTGTACTATTCTTGTTGACCTGGTCAGCTCTAACCACGTGCCTTGGGAGTCCTCTGCTTGTCCATCATAGCCACCGATTTGCATTTCCCCAAGATCGATAATAGGGAACCCCCACGGTCGAACCTTGAGTTGTTCCTCGATCCCTCTGGAAACGGATTATGGAGTATCATAATTATTATAAAATCAGAATCTTCGATTTTAGCCGTATACACATACCAAAATCATTCAATTCCAACCACAAATCACCCACAAATCCTCAAATTTTACTTTCCAATAACATAGTCCAAAAATAATCAAATTCTAACTTAGAGCAACAAACAGCGAAAACTAGCTACCACATTGCTCACTGAGCCATTAATCTCACTTCTAGAGATACTAACAGATAGTTGAGTCCAAAATCACATGCTCACGTTACTAGGTTCCCTATCCAAAGTTGCAGTCTAAATATGGCCACAAGTCTTTTAGGCTGTCCTACTCTTATATCATAAGAAAGTATCTCATACCACATCTGTAGCATTCTCAGAAGCCACCGATGTCCTACTTATATTGGGTTTTCAACATCCCTTACGAACAAATAGAAAGAAACTGGAGATTTAAATTTCAAGCTGAAACAAAATCACACCATAAGTAAAGAAAGAAAGAGAAGTTTTTAAATGTCTTGTAGTCTCTCAAAGATAAGTATGGACGTCATTATACCGATTGCAAGACTTTACTAGACATTTATTCATGGCTCGAGAACATATGAACCTGGAGTTCTGATACCAACTTATCAAGGTCCAAATTCCACCAGGTCGTGATGGTACCTAACCTAACTCATTATGTAAGCAAACTATTATAAAAATGCAATCTGAACCGAAAATCATTAATTAATTAGTAAAATAAGAATGTGAAAATTAGTACTATTGTTCTCAAGAACTAGTAATAGAAGTAATGAGAAACTATGATTTAGATTTACAATATTGCTACAAAGAATTACAATATCCATTTGAATATACATAAACAGAAATACATAATACTAGGCTACCACGAACAAATGGCAACTAATGACTAGAAGGACAATATCTTCAATGCTCATCCCCAAACACCACAATCGCTGAGCTCAAAAATCTGCACGTAAGGTGCAGAAGTGTAGTATGAGTACAACCGACCTCATGTACTCAATAAGTATCAAGAGTAAACTCAACGAAGTAGTGACGAGATTTAGTACAAAAATACTCACTTTATATAACAAGTGCAACTCATAATCATATACAATAATAGAAAGAAACCAAGAAATACCCAAGGAACAACAAGCATCAATAATAAATGTGCACAAGCAAAGAAAAAAGTAGTAAGTATACTTTTCCAATTAAATAGATAAATGCATATAAAAATACACCAAATTCACATGCAAAGGGTATATGCACCAAGTAACATTAACTCGAATCTTCTACATGAACATAGAGTGTCTATACATGATAGAGGTCTAAATTCCATATCAATTACCAATTTGCATTTATTCTTCTGCTTCTACGTGAGTCTAAAATGCCATGAATAATAAAGACTCAACATTTACAATTATATCCTTTTTTTCACTCTTATTCGGTACAAATTTATGTACCCAATACAAGTCACCATCAGTCATCATTGCTCGGTACAAGATCCATGTACCCAACTCTAGCAATGAATCTCATGAATGTATGAAATGCGTCACTTAACACATGTAGATGATATGCATGAATATGATATGTAGATATGCATGGACACACGCACCTAGCACATCATTCATATGCCTGACATAATCTCTGTGTCCAATACCAAACATTAATCTAGTACCTACACTTATAGGGCTGAAGTAATATGGGTAATCACGTGACCTTGGAGGGATGGTACCATATCCAAGCATAGATACGGAAACTATCATCATGGGAACCCATTTTATCATATTAATATCGATATCATAACAATTCGCATTACAAAAATCTCGTGTCACGACATTTATCTCAACATAAACTTGCTCATAATGTTCCAGTGTGCCTTAATAAAATCAATTAAAATCAATCTTTGTTAAGATCTCCATTTCCAATAATGTATGCATATGCCTCAAAGATAATCAATAAAATATACAAGGTAATGATAATTAAAGATACAGGGATGTATGCAAGTATTCATGAGATGATCTCTAAACATGATAAATGCGTATGTATAACGTATGACTACAGCTTCAATATGTAATTCATCATTCAATAACTATCACGTCCGAATGAAGCATCAAACGCTTGGCCGTAATCTCAAACCAAGATTGTAAGGTTCAAATAGTCATACAACAGTTTAAGGCATATCACAAGAATATTAGGCAGATGAACGTTCAATAATAATAAGTGTGACTATGGCTAAATTAAGTATATCAGCAATTTTAAGGATAGCCCGTTATGCTCAAATAAGGTATCATTAACATAAACCTTGTTTCTAACATGATTCATTGTGTACACATAGTCATTCAATAAAGTAAAGTAGAGAACAAGTACAACACATAACAAAACAAGGCATAAAGAAGCCTAAATACTGTAGGAGAAATACAAGAAAAGAGAGGAGGTGAAATTAAGAGAATTGAAGAAGTACAAAAATAGAGAAATTAGAAAAATGTGTGTGTTGGTCGTCGGCCTATGTCTCTAAATGTCTCTCCATTATACTATTTGTAAAGTTTACTTGGGTAAAAAACAAAAAAAGTTAACACCTCATTTATCATAATAAACTTTTTTTATTCGTAAAGAAAGTGACATATAGTCGATATTTTATTTTGTTATTTACCTACGTAGAATATATTGATCCCGAAGTTCCGCCGTAGTTGATGTCTATGTTCCACATTTTGTCATTCATTTATTGGTATAAAATTAATAAAATTAAATTGTTTAGACTCGTTTGAATTGTTTCACCTGATTTAATTAGTGTAAATGCCTAATATTTGCCATATATATATGTATGTGTGTGTGTGTGTGTGTGTGTTTTGTTCTTATTTGTATATGTATAGGTTTTAAGAGGTGTTTAATGGTTTGATACATGGGGTAGGATTATGCTAGTTGAATTTTAAAGAAATTGAGCAAAAATTGGCCCAAAATTAGAAGCCCAAAGAGCCCAGATCCGGTTCAAATAGGGCTGCCATTAGAGCACGAAACGGCGTAGTTTCATACCGAAACTACGTTGTTTTGATAAGTAAGTCTAAGGTCTAATCTCATCCGTCCAATTGCCTTTTATCCATCTCCCACCCAGGTATTTAAACCTTTAATTCCCCAAAATTTGGCCCCATTTCCCCTTAATTCCCCTCTTCTTCCTCTCTCTTCTAACCCTCTCTCACTCTCTGACCCATGCCCCCCGCGCCGCCAAGCGCCGCCCGCCGGAATTCACCAGCAATGGCGGCCAACGTCCAAAGCCCATAAAACCTATACCAATCTCTTCCTCTCTTTAACCTCTCTCCTAATCTGAGCCCCAAATCCTCCAAAATCCCTCTTAATTCCGTGAAATCAAAACCCTAGATAGCCGCCTCTTACTTCCCTCTTCGATTTCACGGCAAATCCGACCACCCCACCACATAAACTTCATATAAACGTTTAGATCTCCACGAAATCTATATTTTTCCTCTATTTTTACCCAAAAAAAAAATGACACCACCTCTGGACAAGCACCCCCACTGCCGCCAACCGCAGCCACCGCACTGCCCCCTTTTGTTTTAGCTTATGTCGACCCAAATACGTTCGTTTCTCTCTAGCACAATGTTGTAGCCCATTGTATTCAACGTGTGGTAGAAAGAAACGCTCATTTCAAGGTCGGACAACCACCATCCGACACCCTCAGTGCTTCCTCGTTTCTTGGGTTGGCCTCGATCTCCTCGTGAGGTAAAACCTTTATCCCTTTTCCTCGTTTTTGATTTTTAGTTCTGTTTATTAAGACTAGGATCATATTTTAGTTTTCGTCTCATTTAATCTCACGTAATTGTGTAGTATTCAATTTCAATTAGTTTCAGTTTCACTTCAATATCGTTTATATCATTTATAGGTAGTTTTAAGCGTTGGTTTCGACTCATGTATATTAGTTTGAATTATGCATTTTGTTTTAAAGTTTAAGTCTTTTGGTTAATATGCACTCGTTTAGTCTTGTTTGTATTGGTCGTGTTATACGTTTTGATTGGCATATCCTGGGAAGCATGAGCAGTTTTGTTAGTTTACCTCGTTTTATCTTTTAATGTTTAACTAGATTATATTTGCTAGATTCAAATCGTGTTTTGGTTTGGGGATTATAAGTTGGTAGCTGGTTTGTTTCATGTTAGTTCAGGACCATCGTTTGACAGTTAGATTGATTAGCTTCTAGTTCTGTTTGTTAGTTCTTTTGTTAACTGATTAATATCGGTTATATGAAGTTTAGTTAGCTTGTTTATTTGGGTTAATTGATCATCGTTCAAAGGCATACGTGATCTTGATTCATTGTGAAATGGTTAAATTATTTAGTTGAGTTATTGATTTTTTCAAGACATGAGTTCATTTATTCTAATGAAGTGATAATCTATAGGTTGAATGCTTGATGATAGTTTGTGTTGAAATACTTAGGATAATTACTTCAACAGTTATGAGTGTATTTTAGTAAGCTTTGAGTAATGCGAGTCATGTGTTTGGTTTAAACATAGAATCTGGTTTGAGAAATTAAAAGGAAAGGGAAAGAAAAAGAGAATACTTGAGTGTAGGGTCCTTTGTTTGGTTGCTTTTACTGTTGCGGACTGTTTTGAAGCATAATGCTCCAAAATTCTATCCATATTTATTGAGAACAATAGGTCATCGGACAGAAATCTGGTTTTGGACAGATTTTTGGTAAAAAATCTATCATTTTGAATAGATTTTTGGCCAAACAAAATCTGTCCCAAGGTCCTTCCTCCCCCTATAAAAAAGAGGAGTTCTTTCCTCATTTGAGGACATCTTGGACTCTAAAAAACATACTTCTTACACACTTAGCAAAAAAATACAACTTTGAGAGTAAAAAGAGCAGCTGAACACCTAAATAGTAAGCTGAAAATTCTGAGCTAGAGTGAGTAATTTCTCAAGTGCAAAACCTTTAAGAGAATAGAGGGATCTTGTGAGAAATTTCTAGAGGGACTCATTTCTGGTTTCAATTGCTTTGTTGGTCATCTCTGGTTCACTTTCTTTGGTCTAAGAGCTGTTGGTTGCTGCTGTGTTGCTGTGTTCTGTGTTGTTGTGTTGCTGCTTGTTCTGCTGTAATCTTGAAAGAGTTGATTTTTTGAATTTTCTTCTTCTTTCTGTTGTCCAGGTTGTAAACTCCTAAAAATCAAGTTGGAATGAATGCAATGATGTTTGAAAATATTACCAGCTCCATTCTTGTATACTTTTGAATATTGGATAATGTCATGAATGTGTCTTAGTTAATTAAACTGTGCCAAGCATCTTGAGTCTTATGCCAAAGTTTAGGATACAATTCTGCTTGGCCCTCAGTTGTGTGGTTGTGTGAAGAGAGTATCCCTCAATGGTGTGGTTGTGGGAAATAAGTATGTATTATATTTTAAACCATGCAGTTTCATGTTTGTCCCTTTATTTGTTGCCCAACTAAACCTTTTTTTTTATTCATTGACCACTGTTTGGTCATAACTATGATTTCATTTTAAAGCTAAGTGGTCTCATTTACAGTAGTAGTCTTGCTTAGACATTTGCAAATGGAGTTTTAGTTAAGGTTGAATGAATATGGTTAATATAAGTTCTTTTTTTCTCTTGCAATAAAAGAGGTTATTTTCACATGTAATTTATTTTGGCCATTTATTCTAAAATTGAGTGTAAGACTACCAATGTACTTCTCTTCTTGATTAAGCATGACGCTGGTTTAATTTTTTGATTCATATGACAATCTCTCTATTATCACGAAGCGTATTAAAATTAAAAGGATATTTTTATGTAAGTTGTTACAATGTAAAATGAACTATTATTTGCTAGCTTCAGTTGGCCACTTGGTTATTAGAGTTCAAAATAATGAATTTAGGCCGCATAAGATTGAACCTCGTAAGCCTAGTTAATGAATATACAAGCTGGCCCATTTTTCCTTTTAACAAGAAGTTGGCTCATTTCTTAAAATAGATAGAGTTGGTCCAACATGTATTTGCATAATTTTTCCCAAATATAAAGCTAGAAAATAATAATAATAATAATATCAGATTTTTCTTCTAATTGAATTAACTTGTTTCCTTTTAATTAATTTAAACCATAGGCAAATAGTAGGTGCACGTTATCTTCACGGACTCGCTTGCGTAGCATGATGCTTAACATTTAATAAGTCAATTCATCAATTTCATATCACATTCAATAGTTTTAATTAATTTAAAAATATTTTATCATAATCGCGGATTCGCTTGCATAGCATGGTAGAGACATGTAATAAATTTTCAAAAAGGTTAATTGTTCCTCAAAGCATAATTGTAGTAATTTTTCAAAAGTAAATAGTGTGCAAATAATCTTTTGTTATGACTGCGGATTCACTTGCGTAGAGCTGTTAGGACTAAATAATAAATTTCGCCGATGACGCATTCGCTTGCGTAATATGGTTATGACATCATATTATTCAAAATATTCTTTAATTTTTCTAATAATCAAGAAATTGAAGCATATATGTAAAACATGAAAATCATATAAATCACTGTTTGTCCAAAATTAATTCGAGCCAAATTTTTAGTCGATAAAGCGACCGTGCTAGAACCATGAGACTCGGGGAATGCCTTACTCCTTCTCCCCGGTCAACAGAATTTCTTACCCGAGCTTTATTTTCACGAACCGATATAAAAGAGTCAAATCTTCCTTTGAATAGGGATTCAAATAAAAGGTGACTTGGAACACCGAAAAATCAATTCCAAATGACGACTCTGAACAATAAAATAATCCCTACTCAAATTCGTCACTTCAAATAGAAAAACTCTTTAACCCATAAATCCATACATATATCTTTCTAGGGGTAGAAACGGGGTGTGACAGCTCTAGCGACTCTGCTCGGAACTAACTAGAATTCGAGCTTGTACATGTTGATATTTTTTGGCTTTATTAATATTTTATATGTTGTGATTTATTTGTGCAATGTGCTACCTATTCGATTTTTACCGTTTTTATATTATTGAACTGTACATATAAATTGTCTTCTCATGCACCCCTTCGTGGTCTTCTTGAAATTAAAAATTGGGCTTTTGCTTGACATAGCCCGCTTTCTTTGAGATAGCCGAGGTGTTTGTCACCCGATGAAGGATTTTAGTCACCCATATTTTAGGTGGGGAGCACCACCAGTTAAGCCGGAAAGCAATGTTACCGGTACTCTTACCCTCTTTGGCTCGAGTTGTCCGCTCGAGTAAGCCAGTCTAGATACATTCACCAACTCATGCCGGATTTCCCTAGTAGGTTCGCTCTATGTGCATCATGGGCATTTGACTTAGCGAAACTCGGCACAGAGGCCGGGTCAGTATAAGACAGGTATCCTATTTGAGACCATCATGTTCACGTATGTGCTACTTGATACATCATTTGGAAGGCTAACTTGCATTGTTGACCGGCTTTTGAAAAATTACAGTAATTATTAAAAATGAAAAAAAGGAAAAAAAGGAAAAAAAAAAGAGAATAATTCTCCTAGTTTAGTGCAAATAAACTTTTTTTAATAAATAAATAAATATATCTATTTTGTAGTAGTCTGGTGTGAGTTGTAAAGATTAATTGTCATTTAAAAAATAAAATAAAAAAGGTACCCAGTTTTACCGAACTACGCGGGTTTGATTCTCACCGAATGTGAGATACGTAGGCAACCTCCATCGGGTTCAGCCAACACTTTTCAAAAAAAAGGGGAGCATAAAATTCCGCGTGTGCATAAAATTTTCGAAAAAAAAGAAAAGAGCTTATTTTGGTCACCTTTTTACTCTCTTGCCCTCATGTTCCTGTTGTTTTGCCAAGACGGCCTTAAAATCTTCTTTGGGAGTGCTGAAGGGCTATTTTTTAAAAAAATATTTACTTTATCTATATTCATTCATCATTTACTATTTTGCCATTATGTCTAGCCGTTTTTATCGAAACAGATTTAAACCTTCCCAAAAGTACCGGAAGCCTATTTTTGCAAAAGTAGCCATTTTTATCTGGTTTTGTCTTTTTTTTTAATCTGAAATAGCTTTTGAACTCTTCTCAGAGTAGCAAGGGTCATTTTCGTAAAAATAGTTTTTTATTTATTATTTTGTCTATTTTTATCATTTTATTCCTGTGTTTGGATGTTTTTGCTGAGACATCCTTTATGCCTTATATGGAAGTATCAAAGGGCTGTCTTTGTAATAATAGCCGTTTTTTCCGCTTTTATCATCTCAAATTTTGTGTCCGATAACTTCAATATATATATATATATATATATATATATTGTAATATAAAAATAGATCGAGTCCTAAATTGGTAAAAAAATAAAATAAAATAATGAACGATCATAATTTGCATATAGTTTAAGTAAGTCCTAACCCTTTTTATCTTATTCTTAGGATCACCATGAGTTCTCAGCAAAGAAACAGTCAGAAAAGGGTAAGGAACGAGACACCTCCTATGTTCTTGATTAGAGATAAGACCCCGAGCAGTCTCTGTAATTGGTGGGCTAGTTTTGCTACATGGGAACAAAACCGAGTATTTAAGTACCTCAAGTTACTCTCAAACATCATGGGAATTAAGCCTAACAGATATTTAATTGAGGCTCTAGTGGGTTTTGGGACCCCGCGAACAATGTTTTTAGGTTCAAAGATTGTGAAATGACGCCCATATTAGAAGAATTAGGTGGGTTCACCAGATTGGGGAGAGACCTTCGTGGGAAAAAGCCTGCTGCCCCAAGAAAGGTTGGTGTGAATAACTTTTTAAAGAAATTATGCCTCCGTCGAATTCCAATGGTTTGATTAAATGAAGGTTGGGTTCCACTAGAATATCTCTATGACAGGTTTGGGGACGAGAAAGGGTTTGAAAATTTCTCGGGCATAGAATTCGTCAACTAGTTGGGTTACGACGCTTGGAGAGAGTTGAGAATCTTCACATTCATGATATCATTTCTAGGGAGCATGGTCTTTCCAAAGCGTGGTGGGCGCATCAGAATTTGATTGGTTTCAGTAGTCTCGTATTTGCAAAGTAGCGAGGATCATACCATTCTTCCAATGATTTTGGGAGATATTTTTCGGGCTTTGACCTGTTGTCAAGAAGGTGAAGATTACTTTAAGGGATGCAACATTCTGCTACAGATATGGTTCATAGAGGACCTTTATCATCATTCAATAGTAATAAATTTCAATGAAAACTGGCTGAATTACATTAGATGTCACCCAAATAGGACCGCAAGTTGTAATCTTCCAGAGGGGGTGAGGGCCTGGTGGAAATTACTTGGTTCATTGAATGCTGATAGAATCACTTGGAACTATCATTGGTTCCCTTCTGCTAGGGTCATGCATATGTCGACGTATCGCCCGTTCTTCATACTCATGGGTTTTAGAGGTTTCCAACCCTACGCGTCCCTACGCGTCATGCGCCAGCTAGGGAGAAAGAAAAAGAGGCCCCCGATTGAGGACATGCGTCCGTTCGTGTGGGAATTCAATGGAGAGGAACCTCCAAGGGAGTCTTATGAACAAAAGGTTTGGTTTGGTGGTCGATTTTCCGATTTGGACGAGATGGTAGCTGATCGTGAACGTGGGGAGGTAAGCCTTGCATACCTTAAGTGGTTTCACAATTAGGCTATCCCAGAGCAAAGGCCAGAAAGATCCATGCGGTATGCAGTTGATTGGAAGAAGGAAATCGAGGCTAGTGTTAGAGAAACCAGAAGGGAAGTCGCACAAGAGTTCCAATCTCATATTGACATTTTACAAGAAGATAAGGGCATTCTGGAGATAGCCATAAACATACAACAAGCTGAATTTGAACGGGAAAAGGCTTAGTGGGCACGAGAGAAGCAAGCACTCAAAGCCCAAATTTGAAATAAGAACATAGTCACAACCGCTCAGCAACAAGAAGAGAAAGAAGCCTAGTTCAGGGTAGTCCGTGATCATGAGCGTAGAGGTTTTGCTCCATTAATCCAAGGTCTGAGGGATCAGATAGGGAGAATTGAGTCAAGTAAGGAGAGCCAGATCGCGGAGTTTGAAACAGAAAGACACCACTACCAAAAGGTGATCAATCAGTTAGAAGTGGAGTCGCTAGAAGTTCGTCACCAGAAAGATATGGCCTTGGACCGCGAGCGTGATGCGCTGGATCTTGCTGAGACCCATGGTCAGCAAAATCAAGAGTTGCTTGTGGCTCAGGAATACATTAAGGGAAAGATCCTCGAGGTAACCACATATACCTCAAGAGCATGCAGGAGTTGCCAGGGAATGATGCCCGAGCGATTTGCAGAGGTATCATTAAATATTGCTCGTCATATATCTGCAGACTTGGAAAGGATATACCGCAATGTTGGGGGTCAGCCGTAGGAACAATAGCCTTGATTACAGTGATGTTGGTGGATTCTACGGCAGAGATCAAAGTCTTCTTTTAGTTATCAGTCCTTTTTCATTATGCTTTTGTTGTTTTGAGTATGTAAGAGTCTTTTGGTATTTTGAGTCTTGTTGTTTTGCCTTTTATCCTAGAAAGTCTGTTTGAGTCGGGTCTGGTCTTGTTTATCTTTATGTAACTCTTGCTTTTTGAGTCTTGTATAAAAAAAATTATACTGAAAATTGATGAAAAAGATTTTGTTTAGAAAAATTCTAAAATGAACCAAAAAGATGTTTGTTTTGTATAAAAAAATGGTCATGTACCTGAACTACGTAATGATCTGATTCATGCGGCGACATGATACGTAGGCAACCACAAAAGGTTTGATCAAATATTTTTTTAATGACTCTAAAGTATGGGATCAAATAAGGCAAGTGAAAGAAAAAAAATAGAGAGACAACACTGCCAATAAGAAACAAGCCGATAAGCCGGAATGAAACATGAAACCTTCCAAAAATCATGTTAGAGATGGTGATATTTTAGGATCATGGCATATCTACGTGTGATTCCTATTTGTAAAATGCTTAACCCTAACACATTTGTTACCTTTTATATAGTAAGCTTAAGGTGGTTGGTTTGTGGTGAAACTGGAAACACATCATTACTTCACAAGATCTTAGGGAGCAGTGGTAATGGATAACCGTGATGAAATCGAATTGGTCAGTGACAATCCGCAGGGTCAGTCAGTTGAGCAAGTGTTGGAGGAGATAAGAAAATTGAGAGAGCAACTGTCAGATGTATATCAAGCTTGGGTCTCCGGTTGACCTCTACCCCAGGGTCCTTCCGAGGGAACTTCTACCATACCCCAGGCTACTCAAACACCGCCTCATGAAACGAGCGATGACATTCTACCACCAGGGTATGTGCCAAACTACAGCCTCTATGCTACCCCCGGTACCTCTAACATGCGACCTCCAGTCGCACCAGTCAGGAATACCCCTCTCATCGTGTCTGGCGCACCCGTATATACAATCTCGCCACCACTTCGTGTGATGAGGCCAAAAAATGAGCCACCATCTCATGCTTATGATGGCCAATACTATTCTCCAAATATGGCTTTCGGGGTCTCAGCTCCATATAATCAGATTCCACAGTACGAGTCACCAGTGGAAAATGTAAAGCCTGCCACGACGGTTGAGCCAGATGAGATGGCCAGGAAAATGAAACGTCTTGAACAGATTATAACGAATATACAAGGACTAGGTGGTCATAAAAGTGTTTCATTCAGTGATCTATGCATGTTCCCTCTCATTCATTTGCCACGAGGTTTCAAGACCCCAAAATTTGAGAAATATAATGCACACAGCGACCCTATCGCCCACTTAAAAAGGTATTACAACAAGCTGAGAGGTGCAGGAGGAAACGAAGAGCTGTTGATGGCTTACTTTGGGGAAATCCTTGTGGGTGTAGCTTCCAAATGGTTCACTGACCAAGACATCTCTCATTGGCATGTTTGGGATGACATGGCCTAGGCTTTTGTCAAACAATTTCAGTACAACATTGACATTTCTCTGGATCGTAATTCCTTGTCCAATATGAAGAAAAAGCCGACCCAAAGTTTTAGGGAGTATGCCATCAAGTGGAGGGAGCAAGCGGCTAGATTTAAGCGACCCATGGATAACCATGAGTTGATCACTATTTTTCTGGAGGCTCAAGAGCCTAATTACTTTCAGAACATGATGTCCGCGATGGGTAGACCTTTTGCAGAAGCAATCAAAATAGGGGAGATGGTCAAAAATAGCCTCAAGACTGGCAGAATTGTAAGTCAAGATGCTCTTAAAGCCACCACCCAAGCTATCCAAAATGGGTTTGAAGGTTTGGAAAATAGAAAAAAGAGAGATGAAGGGTCCATGATGGCTTCTGGATCTAGGGAAGTTCAAAGAGGGGAATTGCACCCTTATGTGCAAGTTCAACAAGGGCAATCTAGCTACCCTCAACATTAATATCCCTCGCCAATTCCTCAATACTCTATGGGCCCACCACAATATATAGTGTTCAATGCTCAATCATATGTTCGGCCTCCCAATCAGCAGGTACGGGCACCAGCTCTAAGGTCCCCCGACCTCAACAACAAAATTTTCGGGCACCTTACAACGCCCGTCCCAGGCAGGATTATGGTCGAGAGCAGAGGCAAGCAGAAAAATTCACTCCATTGGCCAAATCATACTCTAGTCTATTCCAGAAACTAAAGCAAATGGGCGTGATTGGACCCATCGCTCCCCACCATATGCATCCTGATTCACGTGGATTTCAAGTAAATGCTAGATATGAATATCATTCAGGTGCTCTGGGGCATAGCACTGATGACTGTTGAACTTTGAAAAGAGCCATAGAGAGGCTCATTTCTAAAAAATTGATTGTAGTGAAAAATGGCGAGGACCCTCCTAATGTGACAAACAACCCGTTTCCAGCACACAATAATGTTCATTTTGTGGGAATGATTGGCCGAGATCAAGAATACAAGCCGGTCGGTCAAGCGAAAATGACAGTGGGAGTAATTCAAGAAGGAATAAGTTTGGAAGTAAGTCCACGACGAGATGCGCCGTTAATTATGGAAGGCACCCCGAACTCAGAAAAGGTAACTTTATGTGTGCCTAAGGTATCGAGATTGGAGGTTCACTCCAATGTTCCAATCCCAAGGTTGTATGTCCTTGGAGGCCACCCTATCACAAGGCAGAATCAGGGTGGTACGAATGGCATGACGGAGCCAATCATAATCAAACCTGTCGTGCAACCCCCTATGACAAACACGAAGACCATTCATTGGAACTACAACAAAACTGTCATGACCTACAAAGGCAAGGAAATCATATAGGAAGTGGGGGAAACTGGAGGTTTGACTCGAACGGGGAGATGTTACTCTCCAGAAGAGTTGAGGAAGGCCAAGCAAATTAGAGAAGGCCTATTGCCAATAAAGAAACCAGTTACCGAAGTAGAGGCGGAAGAGTTTTTGAAAAAGATGAGGTTCAGGATTACTCAATAATTGACCAGCTAAGAAAGACTCCTTCCCAAATCTCTCTACTATCTCTGATCATACATTCCAAAGAGCATGCCCGTGTACTAATAAAGGTCTTGAACATGGCACATACCTCATAGGAGACCACAGTGAATCAGTTAGAGAAGATGGCCAACAAGTTTTTTGAGGTGAACAGAATCTCCTTTACTGATGATGAACTTCCCGTGGAGAGAGCCGGGCATAATAGGGCTTTGAACTTGATGGTCAAATGTGAAGGGCATTATGTAAAGCGAATCATGGTTGATGGAGGCTCAAGTGTAGATGTATGCCCTCTCCCTACCTTGCAAAGTATGAAGATCAATACAGACAGAATCCGACCCAGCAATGTTCGCATCCGGGCTTTTGATGGCTCAGCAAGAGATACCATTGGGGATATCAACCTCACCATGACGATTGGGCCGGTTGACTTTGAGATTGTCTTCCAAGTAGTGGACGTGGCCACTTCTTATAACTTTCTTCTTGGAAGGCCATAGATCCATACGGCCCAAGCTGTGCCATCCACCTTACATCAGATGCTCAAATTTGAACATGACAGGTAATAAATTGTTGTTCACGGGAAGACGATTCTTTCATTTATAAAGACTCGTTAATCCCCTGCATCAAGGTCAAGGAAGGGTCTGAGTCCATTGTTTATCAGGATTTTGAAGTGGTTGTTGTGGACCATGTCGAGGAAGGAAAGCCCATTCTGCATCCTCGTCTTTCCTCTACATCTGCAATGGTGGCTGAAGTTATGATAAGACAAGGTTATGATCCAGGAAAAAGCTTGGGGGCATCATTGCAAGGAATTTTGGAGCCTATTTCTCCGTTCGGTAACCAGGGTACTTTTGGCTTAGGCTTCAGACCAACAAAAGCAGACGAAAACAAAGCCAAGCACCGCAAAAAGTATGGATGGGTCTTGCAACAACCTATCCCACATATTTTCTACACTTCTGTCAAGCCAAGACTCTAAGAGGGTCAAAATTCCTTGGTGCATGCAACATTGATGAAATTTGCCATGGCCTCAGCCAAATGTTCTCTGAAGTGAATATGATCCAGGCTGGTGAAGGCACTAGTCATGCCGATATGCACTTAATTGACCCAGACACCATGCTCACCAACTTGGAAGCAACTCCTCTCCCCACAAGGAAAGAGTCTTGGTAGTTTGCTTTTGCAGCTTTTTTTTGTATTTTGGGTTACTTTCAGGGTTGTAATCCAAACATCTCAGTATGATTGTTTTGTTTTGATGTTAACCCTTCTATCCTTTCGAATTCAATGAAATGCAGTTCATCTTTCTATTAAGTTATCTATCTTTTCCTTTTCCTAATTCCTGTCATTTTATTTCCATTTCAGTTTTGTTAATGCCGGCTCTAATAACATGACATGCATGCGAAATTCACGCCCAGATCTTAAAAAGCTGTCTAATATCGAAATAATGCATCAAGAGGTTGAATATGATGAAGATGAGGTTGTTGAAGAAATAAAAAGAGAGTTGGAACAATTTGAAAACAAGCCTAAGCCAAACCTCAATGAAACTGAGCTGATTCATATTGGAAGTCCTGAAGAAGTTAGAGAATCAAAGATAAGAATTCATACTGAACAAAAAACTAGAGATGCCTTGATTCAACTTTTATTTGAATACAGAGATGTGTTTGCTTGGTCTTACGATGATATGCCGAGTTTAAATGTTGATCTAGTGATTCATAAGCTTCCTACGTATCCTGGTTTTCCACCAGTCTAACAAAAACAACGAAAATTTAAAACAGACATGAGTGACAAAATCAAAGAGGAAATAATGAAGCAACTGAGCGCCAATGTGGTCAGAGCTATCCGATACACCACTTGAGTGGCGAATGTTGTGCCTGTGCCGAAGAAGTATGGAAAGACCAGAGTCTGTGTTGACTACAAGGACCTGAACAAAGCAAGTCCAAAGGATAATTTTCCTTTACCAAATATCCATATTCTTGTAGATAATTGCGCCAAGCATAAGATACAATCGTTCGTAGATTGCTATGCTGGGTACTACCAAATTCTAATGGATGAGGATGATGCAAAAAAGACCGCTTTCACCACTCCATGGGGTACTTATTGTTACAGGGTCATGCCATTCGGTTTAAAGAATGCAAGGGCAACTTACATGAGGGCTATGACCATAATTTTTCACGACATGATGCACAAAGAGATTGAAGTATATATCGATGATGTCATCATAAAATCAAAGACATAGGTTGATCACGTATGCGATTTAAAAAAGTTCTTCGAACTACTTCGAAGGTATGACCTTAAGCTTAATCCAGCCAAGTGTGCATTTGGGGTTCCATCTGGGAAACTCCTCGATTTTATAGTCAGCCGAAGAGGCATTGAACTGGATCCATCTAAGATAAAGCCCATTCGAGATCTACCACCCCCGAAGAATAAAAAGGAAGTCGTGAGTTTGCTCGGGATGTTGAACTACATCAGTAGGTTCATTGCTAAGCTCACAACCACGTGCGAGCCCATCTTTAAGTTGCTGAAGAAGAATGTCGCTATCAAATGGATAAATGATTGCCAAAAAGCTTTTGAGAAGATCAAAGATTACCTGTCAAAACCCCCTGTACTGGTCCCACCTGAACCTAGTAAGCCTTTGTTTTTATATCTATCGGTGATGGATAGTTCCTTTGGATGCGTTCTGGGGCAACATAATGCCACAGGAAAAAAGGAACAGGCAATCTATTATTTGAGTAAGAAGTTCACCAATTATGAGGTTAAGTACACCCTTTTAGAAAGGACATGTTGTGCCTTGACTTGGGTCGCTCAGAAGCTGAGACATTATCTTTTGGACTACACTACTTACCTCATATCCAGAATGGATCCTTTGAAGTACATCTTCCAAGAGCCAATGCCTACTGGAAGGCTCGCAAAATGGCAAATCCTGCTTATAGAGTTTGAGATCGTCTATGTCACTCGCACCGCGATGAAAGCACAGGCTTTGGCAGATCATTTGGCAAAGAATCCAGCTGATGATGATTGCATACCACTTAGCACATACTTGCCAGACGAAGAGGTCAACTTAATAGAGGAAGTGGTTCCAGACGATCGCCCTGTATGGAAAATATATTTTGATGGGGCTGTCAATATCAAAGGAGTTGGGATTGGGTAAATCCTCATCTCACCTATTGGACATCATTACCCTACAATGGCCCAACTTCAATTCTTCTATACCAATGGATATCGATCTGGATGTGCATGAACTATTGGTTATGGGAGATTCTGACTTGCTTATCCGGCAAGCCCAAGGCGAATGAGAGACTCGAGACATCAAGCTTATTCCGTACAGATAATGTGTGCAAGACCTGAACAAAAGGTTCAAATCCATCGAGTTTAGGTACATTCCCAGGTTCCACAACGAGCTATTGGATGCCTTGGCTACTTTAGCATCGATGCTCCCTTATCCAGGCAACACTCATATTGATTCACTAGAAATCCAAGTTCAAAATCAACACGGTTTCTGCAATACAATTGAGACAGAACTAGATGGTGAACCATGGTATCATGACATAAAACGATTCCTGAAAATAAGAGAATATCTAAAGCATGCTAAAGGAGATAAAAAAAGAACTATAAGGTGGCTCGCCAGTGGTTTCTTCCTAAATGGGGAAATTCTGTACAAGAGGAACCCAGATTTAAACTTGTTGAGATGCATAGATGCTACAAAAGTAGAGCGGATCATGAGTGAAGTGCATTCTAGGGTATGCGGACCTCACATGAATGGATATGTTTTGGTGAAGAAGATTCTGCGGGCAGGGTATTATTGGCTTACTATGGAGCGAGATTGCTTCAGTTTTGTTTGCAAATGTCACCAACGCCAGATTCATGGTGATCTGATTCACTCGCCTCATTCAGAGTTGTATCCCATGTCCTCTCCTTGGCCTTTCGTTGCTTGGGGAATGGATGTTATTGGGACAATCGAGCCAAAGGCTTCAAATAGGCATAGATTCATTTTGGTTTCAATTGATTACTTCACCAAGTGGGTGGAGGTCGTCACTTTCAAAGCAGTCACCAAGAAAGCAGTGGTAGACTTTGTTCAGTCCAACATCATCTGTCGCTTTGGTATCCCAAAGACCATTATTACTGACAATGTAGCCAATCTAAATAGTCATTTGATGAAGGAAGTATGCGAACAATTTAAAATCATACATCACCATTCTACCCCTTATCGACCAAAAGCCAATGGAGTCGTTAAAGCGGCAAACAAGAACATAAAGAAGATTCTTAGGAAGATGATCCAAGGTTCTAGGCAATGGCATGAAAAGTTTCCATTTGCTCTTTTGGGATACCGCACGACTGTTTGCACATCTGTTGGTGCAACTCCGTATCTGCTTGTATATGGAACTGAAGCTGTAATACTCGCGGAAGTCGAATTCCCTCTCTCTGAATTATTATGGAATTAGAGATTGAAGACACTGAGTGGGTCCAGACCCAATTAGAACAACTGATGTTGATCGATGAAAAATAGCTAGCAGCAGTGTGTTTCGGCCAGTTATACCAGTAAAGAATGGCACGCGCTTACAATAAGAAAGTGCGCCCAAGGCAATTTGAGGTAGGCCAGCTGGTTTTGAAATGCATCCTTCTGCACCAGGTAGAAGCTAAAGGAAAGTTCGCCCCAAACTGGCAAGGACCCTACATCATCAAGAAAGTGTTACCAAAAGGGGCTTTGCACTTGGTAGATGAAGAAGGACGGGTACCAGACATGACTATTAATGCAGATGCAGTCAAAAGATATTATGTCTGATATATGTCCACTATAGAATTTTCACGCGTTTCTTTTCTTCGATTGAAGTGACGAAGGCTATCATTTGCTCGCTATTCCAAATAGGTATCACCCTACACTTTTTGGAACCTGTGTACTTGTAAAAAAAGCCAAACAACAATACACCAAAACTGGGGCAAAAGTTTGTTTTATTTCACGGGTTTTCAGTAAAAAATAGTTCCAAAAGTTGTAATTCAGTTCAAGGTTCATTTTGCCTTTTTACCTTTCAAGAACTTCTGATCGATGTTTTTTGAAAATGTTTGAAGTCCCCATGCCAAAGGATTTGGGTAACCTCCCTCATGCAATATCTTAGTCAAAGAAAAAAGGAAAAAGAAAGAAAAAATAGAAAAAAAGAAAAAAAAAAGAGAGTCTTATCAGTGAAAACCCGTACGGGCACTATAAGGCAACAGTGAAAAGAGAAATGAGAGAGTCTTATTGGTGAAAACCCAGATGGGCACCATAAGGCGACGGTTAGTAGAGAAATGAGAGAGGTTAGTAAGCGAAAACCTGCAAAAGGCGCTACTAGCCGAATGAGGGTTTTTTATTCTCCGGCACGAGCACAACCAAGACAAATTCAAGCTGAACGTTTGCGGCGAATTTTGAGAATTAGACAGCTTAGACGAATTAGGCGTCCAGTCCAAAATGCATGCCATGATTCATTGAAGTCGGCACATACCTCCAGATAAGTCTCCCCATTCCTTTCCCCAAAAGGGACACTTTTTGTTTAAGCACAGTTCTTTTTCACTTTCAATTATTATTCTGTTTTAGCCATAATTTTTCTTTGAGTCCCTTTCGGTCTAATCCTGCATCAAAATCAAAGCAAAGAAATGGCTACAAAACTAGCTACAATTTCCCCGTAATATCGAGCACAATTTAGGGCATATATGGCTTTGACGAAAGTACGAGCCCATCTGTGATCTCATTTGATAAGGCGAACAAAGTGTCTCAAAGAAATTGAAAAGGTCGCCTAAGCAAGACCTGCTTCATGAGAAAAGTTGATAAGCACTTGGACACAAAGTGATACTGGGTGCAAGACAACTGAGTTTGATTTTAAAGAAAAATAGCCTTGCCTTAGAGAGACAAGGGTAGCGGTACCATGGACATCTGGGTATGAAATAGTTGGGGGCGATAATGTAAATCTAAGGTCTCTAGAAAGTGATATAGAGCAGTGGAGCATCTCGGTACCACACTAACAGAATCAGTTCTTCGACAGCAGTGGTCGTGAATCAAACTACTCAAGGCATCAAGGCCACAAACCAAACACCACTTTGAAAACTCATAAATTTTTCTTTGTTTGAAGCAGGAACAAAGCGGTGCAGAATGGCAATTCTAAAAGAAACGAACGTCACCAAATGTAAGCTCCTTAAAATCTCCATTTTTCTTTTTTTCCCCAGCATGCATCACCATTGTTCATACCTCCCATCGTCGTAGCTTAACTCAGGTAGAATACTTTTGCCTAGGGAGATCCAGCTCATATTCTAGGTAGAAGTACTCTTCGCTTAGGGTGTTTTACGCAGCTTAACTCAGGTAGAATCCTTTTGCCTAGGGAGATCCAGCTCATATTCCGGGTAGAACTACTCTTCGCTCAGGGTGTTTTATGTAGCTTAACTCAGGTAGAATCCTTTCGCCTAGGGGGATCCAGCTCATATTCCAGGTAGAAGTACTCTTCGCTCAGGGTGTTTTACGCAGCTTAACTCAGGTAGAATCCTTTTACCTAGGGGGATCCAACTCATATTCCGGGTAGAAGTACTCTTCGCTCAGGATGTTTTATGCAGCTTAACTCAGGTAGAATCCTTTCACCTAGGGGATCCAGCTCATAGTTCCGAGTAGAAGTACTCTTCGCTTAGGGTGTTTTACACAACATAACTCAGGTAGAACTATTTCGCCAAGGGGGATCCAGCTCATATTCCGAGTAGAAGTACTCCTCGCTTAGGTGTTTTACGCAGCTTAACTCAGGTAGAACCGTTTTGCCTAGGGGGATCCAGTTCATATTCCGGGTAGAAGTATTCTTCGCTCAGGGTGTTTTACACAGTTAACTCAGGTAGATTCCTTTCGCCTAGGGGGATCCAACTCATAGTTTCGGGTAGAAGTAATCTTAGCTCAGGGTGTTTCACGCAACTTAATCTTAGGTAGAATCCTTTCTCCTAGGGGGATCCAGCTCATAGTTCCGAGTAGAAGTACTCTTCACTTAGGGTGTTTTACGCAGCTTAACTCAGGTAGAACCATTTCGCCTAGAGGGATCCAGCTCATAGTTCCAGGTAGAAGTAATCTTCGCTCTGGTTGTTTAATATAGCTTAACTCAGGTAGAACCATTTCGCATAGGGAGATCCAACTTATAGTTCCTGGTAGAATACTTTTCGCTCAGGTTGTTTTCATAGCTTAACTCAGGTAGAATCTTTTCGCCTAGGGGGATACAGCTCATATTTTCGGGTAGAAGTAATCTTCGCTCAGGTTGTTTAATATAGCTTAACTCAGGTAGGGGGATACAACTCATATTTTCGGGTAGAAGTAATCTTCGCTCAGGTTGTTTAATATAGCTTAACTCAGGTAGAACCATTTTGCCTAGATGGATCCAACTCATATTTTCAGGTAGAAGTACTCTTCGCTTGGGGTATTTTACGTAGCTTAACTCAGGTAGAACCATTTCGCCCAGAGGGATCCAGCTCATAGTTCCGAGTAGAAGTAATCTTTGCTCAGGTTCATTAATACAGTTTAACTCAGGTAGATCCTTTTTCACCTAGAGGGATTGAACACTTTATCAATACATGGTGCTAACACCCGATTTTATTTCCTTCCAGTAAGATAGGGTACCAGCCCCTGGTTACATTGCCTTTCAGTAGTACAGGCTACCGATCATTAGTTACACACTCATTCGTTACCAAATTTTATCTCTATTAGATAGTTTATACTATTGTTTTTGTCTACCTTTTCAACAAATTAGATAATTTAAAGATTTCCCTAGTAACTCACAAAATTTTCCTAGTGCCAGACTGGGGCAGAAAAATTTTGTTCGTTTTTGTTTGTCTTTGATGGCTTTGCAGGCTCTGCCGTACAAAACAATTGATGATTAAAGCTTGCAGTTTCAGTTTCTCATCAGAAGAAAGAAGTCCTTCGATCACAAGACAGTCGGAGTTAGCTTTGATAATGTGTCAGCAACCCATCTTCTCATATTCTGATCCAGAAAGCAAGCAATCGAGATTGAGTCATAATCTTTTCTTCAAAAGAATCAAGATCCAATCTAAGGTCAACACAACCGAGTAGGTCAAGAATCAAGATTTGACTCCAGAAGACACATAGATAGGAATTTTGTACTCTTAGTTTGCAGACATATATAGTGCTCTCCTCTTTTTATTTTGATGTAAAAAGTGAGTAACAGTAACAGTAAGAGTAACAGCAATAGCAGTAGCAGCAGTCTTGACTCCAGTGTCTGGTAGTCTCAGCTGCAAAATTTTCTTAGAACTACACTGACCTGATTCCTTTATAACCAAGGATATGTAGGCAACCACAGAATCAAGGTTCGGTCACCTTTTTCAAAAATGCTTTCATTAGAGTCATAGGTGAGCAAAAGTTAGTCATGGCATTCACTATCTTTGCACGAAAACTCTTCATGTTCTCGAGCAAAGAGGGGCAGTTGTAAATGCCTAATTTTTGCCTTATATATATATATATATATATGTGTGTGTGTGTGTGTGTGTGTGTGTGTGTGTGTGTGTGTGTGTGGGTGTGTGTGTGTTTTACTCTTATTTGTATATGTAAAGGTTTTAAGAGGTGTTTAATGGTTTGATACATGGGGTAGGATTGTTACAGTTGAATTTTAAAGAAATTAAGCCAAAATTGGCCCAAAATTAGAAGCCCAAAGAGCCTAGATTCGGTCCAAATAGGGCTGCCATTAGAGCATGAAACGGCGTAGTTTCATACCTAAACTACGTCGTTTTGATAAGTAAGTCTAAGATCTAATCTCATCCGTCCAATTGCCTTGATCCAACGGCCCTTATCCATCTCCCACCCAAGTATTTAAACCTATAATTCCCCAAAATTCGGCCTCATTTCCCCTTAATTCCCCTCTTCTTCCTCTCTCTTCTCACCCTCTCTCACTTTCTAACCCATGCCTCCCCCGCCGCCCAGCGCCGCCCGTCGGAATTCACCACCGGCGGCGGCCAACGTCCAAAGCCCATAAAACCTATACCAATCTCAGCCTCTCTTTACCATCTCTCCTAATCCGAGCCCCAAATCCTCCAAAACCCCTCTAAATTCCATGAAATCGAAACCCTAGATAGCCGCCTCTTACTTACCTCTTCAATTTCATGGCAAATCCGACCACCCGAATGTACAAACTTCATATAAACATGTAGATCTCCATGAAATATACATTTCCCCTCTATTTTTACCCCAAAAAAGCCACACCGCTTCCAGACAAGCACCCTCACTGCCGTCAACAGCCACCATCGCACTGTCTATTTTTGTTTTAGCTTATTCCGACCCAAATACGTTCATTTCTCTCTAGCACGACGTTGAAGCTCATTAGATTCAACGTGTGGTAGAAAGAAACGCTTATTTCAAGGTCAGACAGCCACCATCCGACACCCTCAGTGCTTCCTCGTTTCTTGGGTTGGCCTCGATCTCCTCGTGAGGTAAAATCTTAATCCCTTTCCCTTGTTTTTGATTTTCGGTTCTGTTTATTAAGACTAGGATCATATTTTAGTTTCCGTCTCGTTTAATCTCACGTAATTGTGTAGTATTCAATTTAAATTAGTTTCAGTTTTGTTTCAATATCGTTTATATCATTTATAGGTAGTTTTAAGTGTTGGTTTTGGCTCATGTATTTTAGTTTGAATTATGCATTTTGTTTCAAAGTTTAAGTCTTTTGGTTAATATGCACTCGTTTAGTCTTGTTTGTATTGGTCGTGTTATCCGTTTTGATTGGCATCTCCTGGGAAGCATGATCAGTTTTGTTAGTTTACCTCGTTTTATCTTTTAATGTTTAACTAGATTATATTTGCTAGATTCAAATTGTGTTTTGGTTTGGGGATTATCAGTTGGTAGTTGGTTTGTTTCATGTTAGTTCAGGACCATCGTTTGACAGTTAGATTGATTAGCTTCTAGTTCCGTTTGTTAGTTCTTTTGTTAACTAATTAATATAGGTTATATGAAGTTCAGTTAGCTTGTTTATTTGGCTTAATTGATCATCGTTCAAAGGCATCCGAGATCTTGATTCATTTTTAAATGGTTAAATTATTTAGTTGAGTCAATGATCTTTTCAAGACATGAGTTCATTTATTCTAATGAAATGATAATCTATAGGTTGAATTCTTGGTGATAGTTTGTGTTGAAATACTTAGTATATTATCACTTCAACAATTATGAGTGTATTTTAGTAAGATTTGAGTAATACGAGTCATGTTTTTGGTTTAAACATAGAATCTGGTTTGAGAAATTAAAAGGAAAGGGAAAGAAAAGATAATACTTGAGTGTAGGGTCTTTTGTTTGGTTATTTTTACTGTTGTGGACTGTTTTGGAGCACAATGCTCCAAAATTCTGTGCATATTTGTTGAGAACAACTATTCATTGGACATAAACCTGGTTTTGAATAGATGTTTGGTCAAAAATCTATCATTTTGGATAGATTTTTGGCCAAACAAAATCTGTCCCAAGGTCCTTCCTCCCCCTATAAAAAAGAGGAGCTATTTCCTCATTTGAGATCATCTTGGACTCTAAAAAAATACACTTCTTACACACTTAGCAAAAGAATACAACTTTGAGAGTAAAAAGAGCAGCTGAACACCTAAATAATAAGCTAAAAATTCTGAGCTAGAGTGAGTAATTTCTCAAGTGCAAAACCTTTAAGAAAATAGAGGGATCTTGTGAGGAATTTCCAGAGGGACTCATTTTTGGTTTCAATTGCGTTGTTGGTCATCTATGGTTCACTTTCTGTGGTCTAAGAGTTGTTGGTTGTTGTTGTGTTGCTGTGTTCTGTGTTGCTGTGTTGTTGCTTGTTCTGCTGTAATCTTGAAAGAGTTGATTTGCTGAATTTTTTTCTTCTTTCCGCTGTCCAGGTAACTTTTAGGCCATGTAAACTCCTAAAAATCAAGTTGGAATGAAAGCAATGGTGTTTGAAAATATTAGCAGCTCCATTCTTGCATACTTTTGAATATTGGATAATGTCATGAATGTTTCTTAGTTAATTAAACTGTCCCAAGCATCTTTAGTCTTATGCCAAAGTTTAGGATACAATTCCGCTTTGCCCTCAATTGTGTGGTTGTGTGAAGGGAGTATCCCTCAGTGGTGTGGTAGTGGAAAATAAGTATGTATTATATTTTGAACCATGTAGTTTTATATTTGTCCCTTTGTTTGTTGCCCAACTAAACCTTTTTTTTATTCATTGACCACTGTTTGGTCATACCTATGATTTCATTTTAAAGCTAAGTGGTCATATTTACAGTAGTAGTCTTGCTTAGACATTTGCAAATGGAGTTTTAGTTAAGGTTGAATGAATATGGTTAATATAGGTTCTTTGTTTCTCTTTCAATAAAAGAGGTTATTTTCACATGTAATTTATTTTGGCCATTTGTTCTAAAAGTGAGTGTAAGACTACCAATGTACTTCTTTTCTTGATTAAGCATAACGCTGGTTTAATTTTTTGATTCATAAGACAATCTCTCTATTAACACGAAGCGTATTGAAATTAAAAGGATATTTTTATGTAAGTTGTTACAATGTAAAATGAACTATTATTTGCTAGCTTCAGTTGGCCACTTGGTTATTAGAGTTCAAAATAATGAATTTAGGCCACATAAGATTGAACCTCATAAGCCTAGTTAATGAATATACAAGCTGACCCATTTTTCCTTTTAACAAGAAGTTGGCTCATTTCTTAAAATAGATAGAGTTGGTCCAACATTTATTTACATAATTTTTCCCAACTATAAAGCTCGAAAATAATAATAATATCAGATTTTCTACTAATTAAATTAACTTGTTTCCTTTTAATTAATTTAAAAGCTAGGCAAATAGCAGGTGTGCGTTAACTTCACGGACTCGCTTGCGTAGCGTGATGCTTAACATTTAATAAGTCAATTCATCAATTTCATATCAGATTCAATAGTTTTAATTAATTTAGAAATATTTTGTCATAATCGTGGATTCGCTTGCGCAGCGTGGTAGTGACATTTAATAAATTTCCAAAATTACACCTTCTCCCCGGTGAACAGAATTTCTTACCCTAACTTTGTCTTCGCGGACCGATATAAAAGAGTCAAATCTTCCTTTGAATAGGGATTCAAATAAAAGGTGACTTGGAACACCGAATAATCAATTCTAAGTGGCGACTCTGAACAATAAAATAATCCCTACTCAAATTCGTCACTTCAAATGGAAAAATTCTTTAACCCATTGTTTAACCAAAAAATGGATTTTTAACCAAAGCTAGAAGTTTGTCACGCCCCAAAATCGGAGGAGCGCGACCGGCGCTCAACCGAGTAAACCCGACCGAGCAAACCTGTATGGTCTCATTCTACCCAAACTAACTCATGAATAAATAGGAGATAGAATCCATTAATCAAATTCTATAAACATATCCTTACCGATTTCCATTTTATTTTCATTAGCAACTTCATTCTCCACTCTAAAGGTGTTACAAGTTGTATACATTATTGCCAAACATCAATATTTCTATTTTAATTTCCAATACCCGACACTACCCACAACCTGTCTACGAAGCCTCTAAATACAACTAAAGAATAATATGGAAATGCCGGCAACAAGGCTCCGGCTATACCTTACACAAATATAAAAATAGACTCTGGAAGAAAAGCGGCATGAGCCACGCAGGGCCCCGAGAGGAAAGGGGCTCACCAATACAATTGACGGTGTGGAGGAGGTGCTACTGTCAGTGGACTGGAGTACCTGCTATAGAACCATCAACAATCATAACACTAATGTAGCACCCCCGGCAAAAGGGACGTCAGTACGTTTGAATTGTACTGGTATGTATGAACAAACTTTACCCCAAGTAAAATCAAATAACACACAAGTAACATACATCAATAGAATGAACGATCAAATACATGTGAAAGAAATAATCAAAGCCAAACAAGTTTCACAATCTCTCCTTTTCCCTTTCAACATTATCACATCAATGATTTCACAATTTTCTCATACGGTCATTTCAATAGTGATTTCGATCACTTTCCACCCTTATTACCTCGGCCACCCTCATCACCATAACCCACACCTTATTACTTCGTATTGCGGCGTGCAACCCGATCCCACCGAACAATCACAATTCACAAATAACACAATAATAGCAACAATTCACAAAGAACAACAACAATAATTCTCAAAGAATAACCACAACAATTCACAAGAATTTCCGTATCCATCAATACCACTTTCCATCATACTCAACAATTCATATGCATTTTATGTCACAATGATAATTGCCCATGACAAGAAATATATGTTATTACCATAGTTGTTCCAATTGCATCAATTACGATTTCTTTCCATCATTTGTTACACAGCTCTTACCACACAAACACATTCACACACCCACATTTGGTTTGTTGCCATTTACTCGCACCATCATATCGGAAGACTTAACCAACAACGTTCAAGGCACATTAATCACAAGAATTCACAAATAGTTCACATAAGTAGACACATACTTCCATGTCGACATCCTCAAGCTTTTACAAACTTCGCACATAACAAGATAGGCACATCAAATCACTTCCCACAATCACATATAACTTGTGGTATGGAAGTCAACTAAGGCAATAAATTCACATATTGTCATACAAGGTACACATACCGTATGCTCGTCACAACAAGGAGATTCTAGAAGAGTTAAAGTTAGCCATACATACCTCAAATTCGCCCCTTAATGATACTATAAGGATCCAATACAATTAAGCAACTTCAATCTACAATACAACATTCAATAGGGCCAATATTAGTAATAAATTCCATAATTTATGCCATTTAGGCATATTATCAAACACCTTGTAGGTATAGATATTTACACCTCATAACTATAGTGTTGGTTCCTCCAACTATCACCATTAACCAATAATTCATCCCTCCATTAGTCTTTAACAATTTATACTTCTAACATCACATGTGTGATCAACCATTGACACCCAACCAACAAATATTCCATCAAATAATCACCTTTAAATCCCTACCATGTTCATGTATTTAAATTGGAAATTTATGGCCTCCAACCACCATACCATAAGTTGTAATTCATGATTCATACTCATAATCCCATAATAACTCCATATATGTAAGTCTAAGGTGTAGGATTACCTCTTGTAGACCAATTCTTGAAAGACAACTTTGGGGTGTTCTTGAGGTTTTTAAGAAATCCTATGAAATCCAATCAAAATCATGTTGTAACTAGTGATTGAGAAGTGAAATCACCATGAAAACACACTTAAAAACTCACCTTGGGTGTGCAAGTGGATGCCTTGGTCGTGTTGGGGTGTAGAGGAAGCCCTAAGCTTGAGAAGTGACTCAAATTCTCTTATTTCCGGTCTTTAGGTGTTTAAAAGTCTGTTTGTGCGCGACTTCGCACGCTCTACGCGCGTCGGAGGCAGAATACTCCAAAAAATGCGCGACTTTGCGCTAGTGGTCGCGCTAGTGATACCTGCCGAGTAAAATGGTCATGCCTTTCTGTATACACCTCCAAATGATGAACGGTTTATTGCGTTTAAAACTAGACTCATAGGGCTTTAATTTTATAGGTTTTTCATCACACAACTCCTTATATAACTAGATATATGATCATTCAAAGTAAGGTATTGTGCGCACTCATTTACAGATTTTGTCTAATATGCAATTTTCCAACTTGGCTTGGACTTACGCCTCTCCTTAGACCCTAATTCACTTCTAATATGACTTATACGCTTATTAACATATCCAATTGATATCCATCATATCATTAATTCTCATTTGCACAGGAAATAAAATAATTAGCCTACCTTGGCACGACGAAATCTTAAATTACTCGGAAAAAAAATTTCGGGGCCTTACATTCTCCCCCCCTTAGGATCATTCGTCCTCGAATGAGGATTGAGGTCCATTCACTAGCCATCCTTATGTAACTTCAGCTTGTTCACATCATGAAATATATCAATAGCCCTGAATTTGCTAACTCCATAAATTTCCGAAAATTTCGCCAGAGTTTCCTTTGTAATTTGGCCTATCTACCTGTTAGAGAGCCCCCGAAACATATTTCCAAGAACATTACACATTTTGTGTTATCCCTACAACTGGTATACAATTCATTCCCTAACAACTCGTACATATTCATACACTTTAAACAACTTACAATTAGCTCGTTCTCTTTACACCACAAATTGCACCTGGTTCAATCATGGTCATTTACTTGCACAAAACTGGGTTACTTCACAATTCAATCACTTTAACACGTCAAAAACTCTTCAATTAATCATTACCAATCTACACTATCATTAATCATTTACCTACCACATAAGTTTCACAAAAATTGTTCATTTACTTCAAGGGTTGCACGTTACCCAAATTGCATCGACATTAGAAATTTGGCACACATTGGGAAGTTACAACAATAAGGCAATTCGGGAAAAATGGGGTGCCTTTGCACAATTCTAGACACTACCTCAAATTTCTTAAAGACAACAATTCGTACGATCACTACTAGACTTATTCGAATAGATGCGGATATTTCTCTTTCATTTATTTTTCTGCTTCCCGCGTGGCTTCCCCGACTTACAATCTTTGCCATAACACATTTACGGAAACAATCCCAACCTCCAAACTTGTCTAACAAGGATGACATCTGGATACCTCGCATAAACTAACTATCCATTAACTTAACCTTTAATAATTTCCACCGGAACGATACACAAAAGGTCTCCAACTACCTTCTTAGACATAGACTTATGAAAACACAAATTCATGAGGAACAATTATGGGGAAATATTATGCTTCTAGTCCGACCTAATGGTAAATGCACCTACGCAACCTTCATTATCCACTCACATAAAATCTTTAGGGGAGAGTATTGAGAATAACCCCCTTCAACTTCCTAAACTTTAAATCTCTACATGAACGCCCATGCTAAACCTTTGATGACCTTCCACAATTACTCTAAGATGTGCTATCATAAATTGACAATAAAATTACCTATCAAATATGTGGGATCACACGGGGATACTTCCTCTTTGACATGTTTGAACCTCCAATACCCAGTAGATCTAATACAATAAAGAGCAATGGAGTCCAAGATTTGGTTGGAATTATTCAAGAATACATTTAGGCGCTGAGCAGAGTATTCCATGAGGTTATCTGCTTGGCAATAAGAACCATTAAGGAAGAATATTCAAGTGCATGACCCAGTCGCCTCCTGGAGTGTAGGGAAAATCCAGTTATCAAGAATGAGAATATCCTAGCACCTTGAATGCGATATGGATTTCAAAACACATGAACTTGAATTACACTCTTCATGTTAACTGAAATAAGGAATCTACGCCACAAGGCCATGGGGATGAAAAGAAGTTGAGCACTCATGAAATTATCACACTTCCAACAGCTTACCCCTTCCAGATAATTGATACTATATGAGAGAAGTAAAGATACAATAACTTGTCTTCCAATCAATATGCTCATGATATATGCAAAAATCTAAAGGCATCTAATCTCAACCTTTCACGGGTGAAACCACATAGCTAGGACATCTTAATATTAGGACGAAATCATGTATAGGTTAGAGGGGTTCAAATGATTAACATGATACTCTGGGGATAAATACAAATAACACTCATATCCAGTCCAAGAAGGTGGAATACCAAGGGTAGCAAAACTCCCCGCACATGACAATGACATAGTCAATGATTCTAGAAGTTGAGGGTGTAAAGACAACCAAACTCAATAAGACAGTGCACAATAATCATAAAAGGTTTTCAGATGTTAATGATGAGCTCTCCATAGGTTTTGACTTGAAAAAGGAAGTGTCACAATGACAAATAGAAGGGCACGTTCTTTCATGGTTGTCGTACAAGTGTTGGGAACTAGTACAATGAATTCACTAAATAAGGAATACAATTAACACATTGTGGAGACATAAAGAGAAAATAATCATTTGTTATAAGCTGGACATACTTCTACTATATTAACTCCCCACTGCAATATATGACCATGCCACGAGCAACCACAATACTAGGACAAAGTGAGCTATTTACTGCGGGATGTCCCAAGTGGACACGAAAGTCATGGCAACACAAGATATTCTGTGATGGGGATGTGAGGATCTCAATTTTTTAGAAAGACTTTATACACACGACGACCATTTCGATTGATATGTACTCATACGATAGGCGCTGAGATATGCCTGTATGTTACTAGACAGTGAGAAGGTTTCATGATGATACTCGCAAAAGAGTAGAGTGACTGTTCAAACCATATAATCCATATACACCAGTAAGTAAAAGAGTGACTTGAGAAGGATCGCAACACTAGGATGCTTTACATGGAACTTGAAACCACATAGGTAAACTTTACGACGGTGTATGTATAAGCAAAAGTGAGCAGATGTTGTCCATTTAAATAAAACGTTTCTGTAAGAAATTCATCAGGAATAGTCCCTTGTTGAGAATTTAGGAAAAGAAAGTGGGAAATATCAATAGTGCTATAACTCAATTCAGGAACATAATTATAGAGCTCAATTCCATAGGAAGGTGTAAGTAAGAGAACTGTGATCGAGAGACTTTGTGAATAATACGTCTAATTCAAAGAGCATGTGCATGAAATGTTTTGTAATTTATGTTCTTTTTATTAACATATCTATATAAGGACAAGGAAATCATAAGGGTTTAACAAAAGCTTTAAACAATCACCACATTACCAATTAAAAGGGATCACATAGCTTTTACATAATTTCCATACGTCTAGGATGCATTTCATAGCCCTTCCATAGGGCTCACATATCATATTATACACCTATGCGTTTCATAGACCGTCCATAGGGTTCACATATCATATTACACATCTATGCGTTTCATAGCCCGTCCATAGGTTTCACATATCATATTATATACCTATGCGTTTCATAGCCCATCCATAGGTTCCACATTTTATATTATACCCCTATGCGTTTCATAACCCGTCCATAGGGTTCACATATCATATTATACACCTATGCGTTTCATAGCCCGTCCATAGGTTCCACATATTATATTATACACCTATGCGTTTCATAGCCCGTCCATAGGTTCCACATATCTATTAATCGGCACATGGGCCACAATCATTACAGCATGCTAGGCACTAGGCCTCATTTCATAACTCAATCTCTTATTTCCCATATTTCACATCATTTCCACATATTTCACGTCAATGTCAATTTCAACAACTAGCCATTTAATTCAAGATTTCAAGTACACATGAGAGGAAACATGAATCCTCGGCATATACAATGTCTCAGAAACCACACATCTCAAGTTTATTGACAATGAAACTTTAAACACAACGGATTCTTCCAAATCAATAGAGGAGATGCACCAACCCGTAATAAAAACACATAAAAGGCACAAGAAAACAACTAAACCAATTATTCTTGAATCCTTCTTTTCCATTCACGACAATATACAATTATAGTTCAAGTTCTTGGCACATTGGCCACACTCTATTTCCCAAATTCATTTGATTACTTCAAACATCTCTATACATAGAGGATTTCAAATAGTTTGGCATAATATATGCAGCTCAAATCTCACTTTAAGGTTTTAGCATTTCAATACATAACTCATATCTTTTGCTTCTTTCAAGTTATCAAGATAGCACATTAATCATGTTTAGACACATCTTTCATGCACATAAGATCGCAACACCAATTCATGTAAAATAATAATCGATGCAACAATTCAACTTTAATCTTACCATATTCACACAAATATCGATGAAGCTCGATTTCTAAAAGACGGGGTTTTAGCCATATATACTGATGATATACTACATGATCTGGTGGTGCAGTGAAATTAGTAGGAACAAGGGCCCTTAACAACAAGTTCTACCAATCCCTCCATGGCTCAACACATTCTTCTAACAAGTCCTAAGGTAATCCACTCGGACTCAATGGTGGGATCAATCCCTCCTTACATGCTTCAAATTTGCGGAGTATGGTATCAAAATTACCAATCTTGAGAATAAGACTTAGAGAGGAAATCAACTCCCTATCTTGAGCTATATTGCACGATCTGGAAGATCAAATAAGGGTGAAATTCCTAAATGTCCAAATAGCCTCCAACTTATAGATGTGGTCGACAACACACCAATAAGAAGGACTCTACTAGACACGGCTCCGAGACATCCTAGGATACTTTAAAACCTTAGGCTCTGATACCAAGTTTGTCATGCCCCAAAATCCGAGGAGCATGACCGGCGCTCAACCGAGTAAACCCGACCGAGCAAGCCTGTATGGTCTCATCCTATCCAAACTAACTCATGAATAAATAGGAGATGGACTCCATTAATAAAATTCTATAAACATATCCTTAACGATTTCTATTGAATTTTCATTAGCAACTTCATTCGCCACTCTAAAGGTGTTACAAGTTGTATACATCATTGCCAAACATCAATATTTCTATTTTAATTTCTAATACCGGACACTACCCACAACCTTTCTATGGAGCCTCTAAATACAACTAAAGAATAATATGAAAATGCCGGCAACAAGGCTTCGGCTATTCCTTACACAAATACCAAAATAGACTCTGGAAGAAAAGCGGCATGAGCCATGCAGGGCCCCGAGAAGAAAGGGGCTCACCAATACAGCTGATGGAAAGTGGAGGAGGTGCTACTGTCGGTGGACCGGAGTACCTGCTATAGAACCAGCTACAATCATAACACGAATGTAGCGCCCCCGGCAAAAGGGACATTAGTACATTTGAATTGTACTGGTATGTATAAACAAACTTTACCCCAAGTAAAATCAAATAACACACAAGTAATATACATCAATAGAATGAACGATCAAATGCACGTGAAAGAAACAATCAAAGCCAAACAAGTTTCACAATCTCTCCTTTTCCCTTTCAACATTATCACATCAATGATTTCACAATTTTCTCATATGTTCATTTCAATAGTGATTTCGATCACTTTCTACCCTTATTACCTCAGCCACCCTTATCACCACAACCCACACCTTATTACTTCGTGTTGCGGCACGTAACCCGATCCCACCGAACAATCACAATTCACAAACAACACAACAACAACAACAACAATTCACAAAGAACAACAACAAGAATTCTCAAAGAACAATCACAATAATTCACAAGAATTTCCGTAGCCATCAATACCATTTCCATCATATTCAACAACTCATATGCATTTTATGTCACAATGACAATTGCCCACGACAAGCCATCTATGTTATTACCACAGTTGTTCCAATTGCATCAATTACGATTTCTTTCCATCATTTGTTACACAGCTCTTACCACACAAACACATTCACACACCCACATTTGGTTTGTTGCCATTTACTTGCACCATCATATTGGAAGACTTAACCAACAACGTTCAAGGCACATTAATCACAAGAATTAAAAAATATTTCACATAAGTAGACACATGCTTCCATGTCGACATCCTCAAGCTTTTACAAACTTTGCATATAACAAGATAGGCACATCAAATCAATTCTCACAATCACATATAACTTGTGGTATGGAAGTCAACTAAGGCAATCAATTCACATATTTTCATACAAGGTACACATACCGTGTGCTCGTCACGACAAGGGGATTCTACAAGAGTTAAAGTTAGCCATACATACCTCAAATTCGTCCCTTAATGAAACTATAAGGATCCAATATAATTAAGCAACTTCAACCTACAATACAACATTCAATAGGGCCAATATTAGTAATAAATTCCATAACTTATTCCATTTAGGCATATTATCAAACACCTTGTAGGTATAGATATTTACACCTCATAACAATAGTGTTGGTTCCTCCAACTATCACCATTAACCAATAATTCATCCCTCCATTAGTCTTTAATAATTTATACTCCTAGCGTCACATGTGTGATCAAACTTTCACACCCAACCAAAACATATTCCATCAAATAATCACCTTTAAATCCCTAGCGTATTCATGTATTTAAATTGGGAATTTATGGCCTCCAACCACCATACCATAAGTTGTAATACATGATTCATACTCATAATCCCATAATAACTCCATATATGTAAGTCTAAGGTGTAGGATTACCTCTTGTAGACCAATTCTTGAAAGATAACTTTGGGGTGTTTTTGAGGTTTTTAAGAAATCATATGAAATCCAATCAAAATCATGTTGTAACTAATGATTGAGAAGTGAAATCACCATAAAAACACCCTTAAAAACTCACCTTGGGTGTGCAATTGGATGCCTTGGTCGAGTTGAGGTGTAGAGGAAGCCCTAAGCTTGAGAAGTGACTCAAATTCTCTTATTTCCGGTCTTTAGGGTATTTAAAAGTCTGTTCGTGCGCGACTTCGCACGCTTTTCGCGTGCTCTTCGCGCGTCGGAGGCAGAATACTCCGAAAAATGTGCGACTTCGCGCTAGTGGTCGGGCTAGTGACACCTGACGAGTAAAATGATCATAACTTTCTGTATACACCTCCAAATGACGAACGGTTTGTTTCTTTGGAAACTAGACTCATAGGTTTTTAATTTGAGAGGTTCTGAATCACACACATCCTTATATAACTGGATATATGATCGTTCAAAGTAAGGTATTGTTCACACTCATTTACAGATTTCGTCTAATATGCAATTTTCTAACTTGGCTTTGACTTAGGCCTCTCCTTAGACCCCAATTCACTTATAATATGACTTGTACGCTTATTAACATATCCAATTGATATTCATCATATCATTAATCCTC
Organism: Nicotiana glauca; assembly: GCA_026770625.1. Lineage (NCBI taxonomy): Eukaryota > Viridiplantae > Streptophyta > Magnoliopsida > Solanales > Solanaceae > Nicotiana > Nicotiana glauca. Next base: position 99,266 of record MU721815.1, read on the forward strand.
ATTTGCACATGAAATAAAATAATTAGCTTACCTTGGTATGACGAAATCTTAAATTACTCAGAAAAAAAATTCCGGGGCCTTACAAAATTAGAAGAATCGGGTTACTGATAATCAAAAAAGTATGTAAAGAAAGAGATTTGAAAATGATATTATCAGAAAGCAAATAAATTAGAGTATATTCCAATAGTCACTTGTGTCTCAATCGATTACATATCTCTCTTTTTATAGGTCCCTTTTGGAAATGTACGTTTTGCCTAAGTCATAATGAGGCTATTATGATTAATTAATGACATTAAATGCCAAGTTACATTATCAATACATTGAATGTATATATTTCTTAACAAATTCAATATTTAATACTCTCTAATACCGTATTTTTACCATTTTCTTTACCCAGGTTCATTCTTTCCATTGCTCGGATGTAAATAAGCTTAAACAGGGACAGGCGTCGATACTCTCGTCCAGTGCCTCTTCCTTTTTCCTTAATCATACCTGTTTTGTAATTCTGGAACCGTAGCTAAGTACAACTTATTGACCATTCCACGTGTCCGGATACGTCGTTATATAAATGAATACTATTTTCCCCAATACAAATAGTCCCCCCACTTTCCATTTATTCATCAGTTTGTATATTTGGGAAGTTGAATTCATTAAAGGAGAATTTTTGTCACCATTAATGCTCTGACAGAGTTGATGCTTTAATTGTCACTTCCTTTTAATGCTCTAGACACGTGTCATTCTTTCATCTTCTTAGGCTTTCTTTTCGGCTTCACTGTTCACGAAATGTTAGTTATCATTATTATGGTTCTTCCATTACCGTACTTTTTCTTTTTGCCGGTTACCCATTAGTATAAATATAACTTCTTTTCTTGTCTTGTTTCATATAAAGCGTATCATACACTCTAATCCTTCGAGACTTCCTTGCTATTTCTGCTTCACTTCAACCTTCTTTGCCATGGCTTCACCAAATCCTAACCCTAAGAGAACCCCCATTCTGGATAGCTTCCCTAATGCTCCGATTAGACATAGAAGAGGGGGTAGACTCCATAGCCTTGGATCTGCTCGTGGTGGTAGTACGTCGACTCCTTCTTCTAGCTCTGGTCCCTCTTCTGGGACTAGAGGTTCACATTCTCAAAGGAGCTCCTCCCGGAACAAAGAATCTTCTGAGCCACTTTGTGAACCTCTGGATGAGGAAATAATCCCCTCTAAAATTTCCTTTCATCATGATAGAGAGTCTTTTAGGACCCAAGTTGTTTCTTTAGACCATTCTAATCCTTTCCCTACTCAAATCATAGATATTTTAGCTCCCATAGTTCGTAAGGATTGTCATTGAAGTGATGATTTCCCAATCATCGTTCCTAACTCAAATTAGAGGATCACATCTTACTTAATAGGATTCTCTTTTGTTTACACATACCCCTTTACTCTAGGGTTTAAACCAGCCATTGACCCGGTTATTCTAGACTTTTGTCATTTTTTCGATGTGTATTTGGTTCAAATTGATCTTATTGTTTGGAGGGATGTTGCCTGCTTGAGGCAACTTGCCAACATGGCGGATGTTGAATTCACTTTTCCCTACCTAATTCACCTTTACTCCCCTAGGATTTTTTGAAACGGCATATTTGGCTTAGCAGCCATGAGCAAGAGGGTTTTAGTGAGTCCTGAGGATGATAAAGACCGTGGCTGGTATGCCCGGTTTGTTGCTGCTCCCACTACTGGTTTAGTGGGTGAAAATAACGTTCGCTTCCCTGAGAAGTGGAACTTTTCACGTAAGTGTTAAATCATTATCGTAGGCTTGATTATATTTTTTAAACATTTGCTTCTTTTCTTTTCAGCAACCATGGGTGTTGTGGAGTCTGTGCCCAACTTCCGTGGTTGGGTAGAAAAGTTGCTAAAGACTGCCCCAATGGAGGGTAGATCATGGAAAATCCTTTCTAACCGTTATGGTTGGAATGTAAAGACTCATGGTAAGGACTTCTATTTCTACCTTTTAAATATTTTTTATTGTTCTAACTTTCATCCTTCTTTTTATCAGGATTTGCCATTCGAGGAGTTACTCCAGAGGCCGTCTTGGAGTCCTATGGATCCTTAAGTACTCGCACCTATTTAGCCCAAGGTATATTCTTGGGCTCTGTAAAGAGAAAATCTGTTGAAGAAGATGATTCAGAGGAAGAAGACGAGGGTTCTTTGATGTCAAGACCACGAGCTAGGAGACGTATCGTCTCTAAAGACGAGGCTAATATCTCCCCTCACCTATCTCTTTCCGAGCATGTTATTACTCTGGTGATCATTCCTGATGATGATGTTTCTCCTGCCAATACTCATGAGTCAATAAATCAACTCTTTATCAGTGGTTTTGGTAGTGGGACTTTAGGACTTGCTCTAAATGAACATCCTTTGTCTTCTTTTACCTCTTCCGTACCTGTGATTACTTCTTTACCTTCATCAACTACTACTATCCCTTCCTCCATTATTTTTACTCCTTACACCACTTCTCCTTCAGTAATTCCTCCTCCCATTGTCCATCGTACGGAGGTGGGTTCTTCGAGTAGGGGTTCCGCTATGAGGAGCATAACCATTGAAGTTCCTGCCAACAACAATCTTTTAAGAAAGTCTGGGCAAGCTGATACTTGGCTCAAACCTTTGATTGGCCCTATTGAGAAGGCTAAACTTGAAAGCCATAGTAATCTGACCCTCATGAACGATATAGTACATGTCACTCTAAAGGTATTTTCTTGTCCTTTATTTTATTAAAACTTTTGGTTTTGAAATCCTAACCTTACCTCCTTTTTTGTTTATGAAGGCGAACCTCATTGGTACTGAACTAATGACCCGAGTCTCCCTTTTGGAGAAGTTGGCTCATGACTTGGAGAAGACTTCCTCTTATGCAGAAGAGGCTGCCTGTGGTTCTCAATTGGAGGCAAAAAACTGGAAGGGCCAATTTGAAAGTGCACAAATCGACATGGAGAATTTGGAGGAGAGGAAAAATACCTTAGAGTAGCAGGTTCAAACATTAACCTCCGAGTTGGCGATGATTAAAGTTACCTCAAGCCAAACTGAGAAGGAAAAAGAGCGCCTTGAATCTTCCTTTTCGGAACAGCTGTCCAAAGCCAACGAGGAAAATAGGGCTCAAAAGACTTTGCTGGCTAAGAAGGAGATGCATGCTGGGGAGCTAGCACAAAACCTTTCATGGGCACAAGAAGAACTACAAGTTTCTGTAGACAAGATATATGTCCTAGAGAGTTCTGATACCTCCCTTCAATCATCTTATAATTCTGTCTTGACTAAAAAGCGAAGAACTTAAGAATGAAGTTGCTGCTTGGGAGAGAGATTATGAACTTCTTGAAGAATCAAACACAAATACTTGATGAAGAAGACGTCTCAACTTCATAATGGTGCTTATTATACGATAAAAGAAATAGGAACAAACATGTTTCTTTGCAATAACTTGGACAAGCTTTTATTTTTGAACCTTGACAAGTTTTGAGTAATACTTTACATGTATTTGAATTACATCTATAACTTTCTCATAACTGTTTTTCTTGTAACAGATTTATACAAAAGAAGAACAATAGATACAAAAGTTTTCCTTATAACCCGTTTTAGTACATAGTCTTTACCCTAACTGTTTTGAGGTACCTTGGGTCCCCTTAACCTCAATACATTAGGAAGGGTTTGAGAGGTGACTCCATTGTTCTCATGGGAAAGAACACTATGATGAATGCCATGACTCCTTAACTTCCACTCCGTACTTGACTCTTCTTAGGCTTGATTTTTACTTAATCTTCTTGCCTTTTGTATAGACATGACTGTATATTCTATTTAGTCCCCCAAGTGTTTGAGTGTTGAAGTATGAAGCCTCGAGCACTTGATAGTTTCTTTCACCTGGTCTTTTTCCTGAAAAGGAAATACATACGGGACTCGGGGGTGCGATTATAGATGAACACTGCTTAACCCGTTTATATGTCTATCAGATTAATTGTAACCCTGGGCCAGGAATTTTAGTTTATTCCATTTTATCGTACAGGTCGTGACTCATCATTTAGTACGGGTGAGCGTTTTTCCTATCATGTAAAATCGTTAGTAAAATTTTAACAATTCAAAAAATAAAGTTTAACATGGTGATACCTGACCGTGGGCTTTCCCTTAGAAGTAGTATCTCTTCAAATGAACAACATTCCAACGTGAAGGAAGTACCCTCCCGTCCATTGTTTCCAATTCATATGCTCCTTTTCCTGCAACATCACAAACCCTGTAGGGTCCTTTCCATGTTGGACTTAGTTTACCTGCATTGGCTGCCTTTGTCGATTGAAAAACTTTTTTAAGCCCCAATTTTGAAGTATCTCAGGCGAGCTTTCCTGTTGTAATATCGTTCGATCACTTATTTTTGTGATTCCATTATTATTAATGCAGCTTCTCTCTTGCCTTCCAATGAGTCCAAATTGATCCGCATCTCTTCACATTAGACTCTTGTGCTACTTGTGAGAATCTTGTACTTAGTTCTCCTATTTCAACCGGGATTAGTGCTTCAGCTCCATAAACCAAAGAGAAGGGTGTTTCACCTGTGCTCGTTTTTGTTGTTGTGCAATATGCCCATAAAACTCTGGGTAACACTTCAGGCCAATTACCCTTTGACTCCTCTAATCGTTTCTTTAAATTGTTGATTATAACTTTGTTCATTGATTCTACTTGCCCATTACCCAGTGGATGATAGGGTGTAGTTGTAATCCTTTTAATTTGCCAACTCTCAAGAAACTTTGTGACTTGAGCCCCGATAAATTGAGGGCCATTATCGCATACGATTTCTTTTGGTACATCAAATAGGCAGATGATATTTTGCCAAATAAAATCTTTAACTTCCTTTTCTCGCACTTGTTTAAATGCTCCTGCCTCCACCCATTTAGTAAAATAATCAGTAAGTACGAGAAGAAATTTTACCTGTCCTTTTGCTTGAGGTAATGATCCTACTATATCCATTCCCCATTTCATAAACGGCCACGACGCAATGACTGTATATAATAATTCTACTGGCCTATGTAAATTGTTACCATGCTTCTGGCATTTGTCACATTTAGCAACGAAACTTGCCGTTTCTTCTTCCATTTTAGGCCAATAGTACCCTGCTCTAATCAAGGTTCTCACCAGTGATCTTCCTCCTGCGTGATTCCCACAATGCCCATCATGTATTTCCCTCATCACATACTCCGTTTGAGAAGGTCCGAGGCATCTTGCTAAGGGACCACCAAATATTTTACGGTAAAGGTTCCCTTGTTTTAAACAGTAACGAGCAGCCTTTTTGCGAAGTGCATGTGCTTGTCTCTTGTAATTAGGAACGGTACCGTACTATAAAAAAACAACAATTTCATTCCCCCAATCCCAAGTTAAATTATTAAAATTTACCTCATCCTTATCAGGTTTGAGAACTGAATGAAATAAGTGTATACTGAGGCGTTTGCATCATTTGGCACATCAGCTGCGGGTGCGAGATTGGCTAAGGCATCTGCTTCACCATTTTCATCCCTCTATATTTGTATGACCTTCCAAGTTTGGAATTGCCTTATCAATTCCCGTACCTTTTCCAAGTACTGTTGCATACTTGCTTCTCTAGACATGTAAGTCCCCAGCATTTGATTAACCACGAGTTCCGAATCACTTTTGATCACTACTTGATTTATACCAAGTTCTCGTGCCAACTCTAGACCTGCAATCACAGCTTCATACCCCGCTTCATTGTTAGTCATGGAATGACACTTAATAGCCTGCCTAATAGCTTCACCCATAGGTGTTACTAACACAATTCCTAATCCTGCACCTTTTACATTAGATGATCCATCAGCGAATAAGGTCCATGTTCCCGGATTAGCCCCATTAATTAAGTATTTGTACTTCTTTTTCTGCTTCTAACTACATTCCTTGGCTAAAATCAGCCACAAAATCAGCTAATATCTTGGACTTTATTGTTGTTCTAGGTAGATACGTGATTTCATATTCACTTAGTTCTATGGCCCATTTGGCTAACCTTCTTGACAATTCATGCTTATGCAATATACTATGTAAAGGGTATGCAGTTACCACAACAATGAGATGACATTGAAAATATGGTCTTAACTTTCTAGATGCCATGATTAAAGCAAGTGCTAGTTTTTCCAGTTATGGATAATGTGTCACTGCATCTAATAAATATTTACTAACATAGTAGATAGGAGATTGTTTACCCTGTTCGTCACGAACCAAAACTGCGCTTACCGCAACTTCTGAAATATCAAGGTAGATGAAAAGTCTCTCCCCAGCCTTTGGTTTTGCTAGCACAGGTGGATTTGATAAGTAAGTCTTCAAATATCTAATTTCCTGTTGACACTCCTCATCCCACTCAAAATGATCCTGCTTTTTAAGGGCCGATAAAAATTTAAAACATTTTTCCGATGATTTAGAAATGAATCTTCCCAAAGTTGTGATTCTTCCCTTCAGTCTTTGTACTTCTTTCTTGTTTAAAAGTATATTAGGGATTTCTTCAATGGTCTTAATCTATGTAGGATTTACTTCAACACCACGGTTAGAAACAAGAAAACCTAAAAACTTACCTCATTCCACACCAAATGCACATTTTTCTGGATTCAACTTTATATTATACTTTCGTAGAATTTTAAACGTGTCAGACAGGTGGGATATATGATCTTCTGAATGTTGAGTCTTAACTAGCATATCATCTATATATACCTCCATGGTCTTACCTAAATGTTCTTGAAACATTTGGGTAACTAACCTCTGATACGTTGCACCTGCATTCTTAAGACCAAAGGGCATTACCTTATAACAGTAAGTCCCTCTATCTGTTATGAAAGAAGTTTTTTCCTCATCTCCTGGATCCATCTTGATTTGATTATAGCCTGAATATGCATCTAAAACACTTAATAGCTCATGCCCTGCAGAAGCATCAATTAATTGTTCTATGTGTGGTAAAAGGAAAGAATCTTTTGGACATGCTTTATTAAGGTCTGTGTAATCTACACAGAATCGCCGCTTACCGTTCTTCTTAGGAACCATAACAGTGTTATTTAACTAGTCAGGATATTTTACCTCATGAATTGAACCAATTTTCAGCAATTTTTGAACTTCTTCTTGAATCACCTTATTCTTGAAAGTTCCTTGCTTTCTTTTCTTTTGCTTGATTGGAGGGTATGATGGATCTTCGTTTAGTTAAAAGTTATCACCTCCGGTGGTATCCCTGTCATGTCAGAAGGGGACCAAGCAAAAAAATCTGCATTAGCTTTTAAAAATTCAATTAACTTATGCTTTACCTCCGGGCTGAGATTGGCTTCTATATACACTTTCCTCTCGGGCCAGTGTATAAATAAAACCACAACCTCTAATTCTTCTATGGTTGTTTTGATGTTCGCGTTCTCCTATGGTTCTTGAATGGTATCAAGTCTTGAATCCACATCTATTTGCTCTTGTTCAATTGAGGTTGATACCGTGTCTCCCCCACCTAAATTCTATAATTGCTATTTGTCTTCACCCTTATCAGTTGAATCAACAATGAAATTTATGCTTCTAGAAGTTTGTTGATCGCCTCTGATTTGACATATCCCCCAAGGTGATGGAAATTTAATAACTTGATGTAATATTGGTGGAACAGCATCCATGTCATGGATCCATGGCCTCCCAAGAATCATGTTATAAGCCATTTCCATATCTACGACTTGAAATTTGGTATCTTTGACAATGCCTTTTGCGAATGTAGTATGGATTGCTTCTCCTTTCGTTACAACACTAGAGTTGTCAAATCCCGACAAAGTATGCGCTTTTGGAATTAATTTATCCTCAGCTTGCATCTCGTGCAATACTCGTATCAAAATAATATTCACAGAACTGCCTGGATCAATCAAAACTCGTTTCAAGTTAGTGTCATATACAAGTAAAGATATTACCAGTGCGTCATTATGTGGAGTTAAAAGACCCTCAGCATCTGCATCGTTGAATGTAATATTCTCTTCTTCCAGTACATGTCGCAACCACTTCCCATGAGTGATTGATATCTTGGAAGTTTTATTAGCTGTGGTATATGAAATGCCATTGATATCTTTACCCCCACTTATATCATTGACGGTTCTTTTGGGCGAGGGCGGTTTCGGAGGCTCCTGTCTATTATTCATATATGCTTGTTTACCTTTTTTACTAAATAGCTCAGTGAGATACCCTTGCTTTAACAAATGATCAACCTCGCCCTGAAAAAATCTGCAATCTGCGGTTTTATGCCCGTAGTCGTTGTGAAATTCACACCAATGATCAGGGTTTCATTAGTTTGGGTTTGATCTCATCTCCTTTGGCCAGCGTACCTTATCTCCCATGATTCTTAAAACAGCTACGAGCTCAGAGGTGCTTACGTTAAAATTGTAACCACCAAACCTTGCTTTTAAACTTCCGTCATTGTCTCGTGGTCCATGTGAGTTCCGATCATTTTCGAACCTTGATGAGGAGCCTGATTCCCTGTTTCCAGATTTGTGATCGTACCTTTGATTATCTTGCCTCGACCGTGAGTCCTTTCCCGCAGGTCCCATGTAAGGCTCTTACCCATTTTTACTAGATATTTTTTCATTTTCTATACGTCTTGAACTTACTTTTTCTTCTCTTTTATGTCACAAAATGATATCCTCTTTAATCCTCATCTTTGTACTATATCTATTGTAGATATCATTCCACGTTGTTGCTGGGAATTCTCGAAGGCTTTCTTTGAGTCGCCTCATGGATTCTGAACTCTTCTCATTCAAATCGCTGGCAAAAGCTATGGCCGCCCAATTGTCAGGTACTCGTGCCAGCGTCATTCTTTCCCATTGAAATCTATCTACAAACTCTCTAAGCAACTCTAAATCTCCTTTCTTGATTTTGAAGATGTCTTCCATTCTCTTTTCAACTTTTTGAGCCCCGAGTGCGCTTTAATAAATAGATCTGCAAGCTAGGCAAACGAATTTATAGAATTTTTAGGTAAAAGAGAATACCATGTTAAGGCCCCTTTAGTGAGCGTTTCACCAAATTTTTTGACCAAGACTAATTCAATCTCTTGCTTAGTCAAATCATTGCCTTTGACACCTGTTGTAAATGCAGTAATGTGATCTCGTGGGTCTGTTGTACCATCATACTTTGGAATATCAGGCATCTTGAACTTCTTTGGAATTTGAAGAGGAGCGGCAGTTGGCTTCTATGGTTGTTGAGAGTATTTATCTATATCTACTCCCTTGATCACAGGTGGTACTCCGGGTATTTTTTCTATGCGTTCATTTTGCTCCTTAAGCGATTTCTGCAATGTTAGTACTAGATTTTGTAAATCAGAATTAACTGGATTACCTGGGTCTCCCTCCCGTGTTTCACTAGGGGCTCCACCGCTGCCTGAATTAACCAGTCCAGAACGAGGATTTTCCAAAGTATTGTTGTTTGGAGTTGGCGTGGGTGGAGCAGCAGGTAATTGACTAACAAAAGCTTGTAAAGCTTTGTTAACATGAGTAGTGATAAGTTTTTGTAAAGCATCATTCATAGCTTCTTCATTCGCAAATTGACCACATTCTTCTGTGTGAGACCCGTCAGGAGTGCCCTCACGAGATTGACGTGGTGAGTCTTGTGGAGTTGGAACTTGATTATCATTATTTTGCAGATCTCCATGATTTTGGTGATTGATTTGATTTCATTGAGTGTTGTCGTTGTTGTTGGACATAGTTGATTCAACACATAAAATCAAGTTAAGATATAATTGATTATCAGATTCCCGGTAACGGAACCAATTTGTTTAACCAAAAAATAGATTTTTAGCCAAAGTTAGAAATTAGAAGAAGCGGGTTACTGATAATCAAAAAAGTATGTAAAGAAAGAGATTTGAAAATGATATTATCAGAAAGCAAATAAATTAGAGTATATTCTAATAGTCACTTGTGTCTCAATCGATTACATATCTCTCCTTTTATAGGTCCCTTTGGGAATGTACGTTATGCCTAAGTCATAATGAGGCTATTATGAGTAATTAATGACATTAAATGCCACGTTACATGATCATTACATTAAATGTATATATTCCTTAACAGATTCAGTATTTAATACTCTCTAATACCGTATTTGTACCTTTTTCTTTAGCCAGGTTCATTCTTTCCATTACTCGGATGTAAATAAGCTTAAACAGGGTCGTGCGCCAATACTCTCGTCCCATTCCTCTTCCTTTTTCCTTACTCGCACCTGTTTTATAATTCTCGAACTCTAGCTAAGTACAACTTATTGACCATTCCACGTGTCCTGATATGTCGTCATATATATGAATACAATTTTTCCCAATACACCCATAAATCCACACATATATCTTTTGGGGGTAGAAAAGGAGTGTGACAATTAGTACATTTTATTAAAATAGTTTAGTAATCCTAACATGATAATTAACATCTGTTGCCTTTTGTTAACAAAAAATCAAAGCCATAATTAACTAGTGTTCTGAATAAACCTATTTGTTTTAAATTAATTATCCCGTTAATAATTTAGACAAATTAAAGGAGAACTTTTTGGTGTATTGGTGCTTTAGTGGTTTTGAGCCAACTCTGTCAAAATTGCCTCAGTGCAGAAAATAACTTTAATGGGATACGACAATTTCTTTCTTTTATTTCGGATTACGTGCTAATAGCACAAGGCAGAATGAGTAGCATTTCAAATCCAAAAGCATCAAAGTAACTTGCAATATATGGTTATGGCTGGACTGGAGTGTTTCTTCTTGTCAACCTATGGGCAGAATAAGACAAAGAGATATAAGAAACAACACATTCTTCCTTATGTGGAGCTGATCAAATTCTACAAAATGCCAGAAATCAGAATTGGAGTTTCATCTAGACAAACTAAGCACTAAATTTCCGATACTTATGATTCATTCTGGTTGCCTAATTTCTTCAATCATTCTAATCACTTCATCCATTGTAGGCCTCATATCAGGCACCTTTGTTACACATGAAAGTGCAATCTGAAGCATCTGCACCATCTCTTCTTGAATATTCTGGTACTTCATCAGCTCTACATCGAAAACTTCTGCTGTCCATTCCTCTCTAACAACAGACCGAACCCATCTAGGCAAATCGAGTATGTAATCGTGCCCTGACATTGGAAGAGGGGATTTTCCTGTGAGCAACTCAAGAAGCAATACTCCAAAGCTGTAAACATCAGATTTTTGTGTGCCTTTTCGCGTTTCAATCACTTCTGGAGCGCGGTAACCAGCGCCCTTATACTTGATGGATACGTAATTCGTTAGAGTGGTTAAACCAAAATCAGAAATGCAACCATCTAGCTCCTTTGTAAATAGCATATTGGTTGACTTGATGTTTCCATGAATAAACATCAATCCACATTCAGAGTGGATATGTGCAATTCCTTTAGCTGCTCCTAGAGAGATCTTCAATCTGGTGTCCCAATCTAGTGGAGTTCTTCCAATGGCTCTATTACCTGTTATAGCCAATATCATGTAAGAATAAAACCCAGAAAAGGAATCATTATTAATCTGCAGCAAGTTATGACTTTTAGCAATATTCTTCAACACAAAGAAAAATGATAATAGAAAAAAGGCAGTCCGGTGCACTAAGCTCCCGTTATGCGCGGGGTCCGGGGAAGGGCCGGACCACAAGGGTCTATCGTACGTAGTCTTACCCTGCATTTTTGCAAGAGACTGTTTCCACGGCTCGAACCCGTTGCCTTCTGGTCACATGACAGCAACTTTACCCGTGAAAACTCTTTAAATTATCAGCGCACAGAACTTAAACTCTTGGAAAAAAGTGAAGAATGTATTGGTATGTGTAGGAAAATTGGGTCCATTTATAAGTGGTGTTTTAAGGCCCAATAGGGTTATTACAACAACTACCCAGTATAGTCCCACAAAGTGGGGTCTGGGGAGGGTAATATGTAGACAGGCTTTACCCCTACCCGAAAGGGCAGAGAGACTGTTTCCAATCGACCCTCGGCTCAGGGACGGAAAAGAAAAACAAAAACAAGAACAAAAACACAAACAAAAGAGTATTAGTAACTGCAGTAGAAATCGCGTAAATAATTATCTAAACATAAGAACCATAAATAAAATGACATGCAATAATATTAAACAATAACTACGATAAATAACTACCATAAGAGGACACAATCCAATACATGAATCATCTATGGATAGCCCTACCAAGCCCCACCCAACCCCGGGAAAGGAGTACGAAAATTCTCGAAACCTCTATTCTACAACCATGATACTAGACCTCCAGACTTTCCTATCAAGGACCATGTCCTCGGAAATTCGCATACTATCAAGGGCCAATAGGGTTATTAGTTAACCCTAATATTCCCTAAATAAGTACACTTAGTGTGTACATTAAAAATATACTCTAAGCATTATATTTTCACGCGCTCTCTTCCTCAATCCAAACAAGGGTTTAGACTGTGGAATTAGGGGTTGCTCCAACACACCGTGACAACCACCGCCGACCAGTAATTCCAGTTGCGATTCAATCCGTTTTAGCTTCTGCTTCACGAAGAACAAGTAAGTTTTCGTTTTACGATTTACGAACTAACCTAATGTGTTTAGATTAACGTGTTATCAGGATGAAATTATAATTCTAATCAGAGTGAAGCAACATATACCATGCAAGGCTGATGACAAGTTACCAGCAGGCTTGTATTCATAAACAAGAAGTTTCTCATCTTTGGAGTAATAATATGCAAGCAGCGACACTATATTAGGGTGTCTTTTAACCCTTCCCACAATCTCCATATTCTGTTCAAACTCCTTTTTATCAACTCTCACTTCCTTCAGCCTTTTCACGACTACCATTGTTACCTCATCTAAGACAACTCTGTAAGCAGTTCCATAACTCCCTTTACCAAGAATATCAGTAGAAGCACTTAGCAAATCCTCCAGATCAAAGTTGTAACAACACCCTTTAAAAAACATCAACTTGTTCTTTTCAGAATCTTGAACCCCATTTCCAAACTCCTCTGACTTCTTATTTTTTCCTCCATTTTCCATTTTCTCTTCAACCATGCTTGTGTTATTACTAACTTTCATATTCAAATAGCAGAAGGAGATCAGTAAAACCAGGAGAAAAATTACAGAGGGAACACCTGTAGCAATTTCAATGATAGTTCCAGTACTAAGTTTCTTAAAGTTGGTATCTTTATGTTTTTCATAGATTGCAGAAGGTGGTGCAGAAGTTGAAAAACAGCTATTGAGAGGTGTCCCACATAAATTAGAGTTTCCCACAAAAGAAGAAAGTGGAAACTTCTTGAGGGAATATGGAACTGAGCCATTTAGCATGTTATAACTCAAATTCAAAAGACTTAACCTTGAGGCATCAAGATTGGGAATTGTTCCAGACAATGAATTGAACTGTAGGTTCAACACAGATAATCTAGTCAAATTCTTGATTGAAGGGGGTATTTCTCCAGTAAAAGAGTTAAAAGAGAGATTAATTACACCAAGTTTAGGTGACAAAAAAATAGGAATATCACCAGAGAAATTATTGTGTTGAAGGTAGATGGAGTGGAGAGAAGGGATTGAAAGTATATCAGAAGGAACATTTCCATTTAGATTGTTTGCTCTTAGGCTAAGAACTTTGAGAGCATCTAGTTTTCCTATACTATTGGTTGGAATATGTCCAAAAAGTCCAACACCAGGCAAATGGATTGCAATAACTCTGGTTCCTTCTTTGTTGCAATTGATACCAATCCAAGATTTGCATATTGGTAAAGCAAAGTTCCAGTTGAGTTTTCTAACATGTGGTACAGATGCTGCAAATTGAAGTAGAGCTTGTTTATCAGATTCAAGATTAGCAATAATGTGAGGAAGAATTGCAACCAAGGAAAGAAAAATGGCAATAGTTGAGGATAGAGCTTGGATTTTCATTATGTTTTTACTACTCAGAATATGCAAATAATGCAAGAGCATGAAGCAAAATCAGCTACTATTGTTCACAAGATATTTAGTGAAAGAATTTTAGAGCCCCCTGCCAGTAAACTATGTAGTCCAGAAGAATTAGCAAAAGATAGAAAATAAGAAGAATGAGAACATACTTCTATTTCATCTTTGAAATGTCAGAATAAGAAAATCATTGATTATAAAGCAAGGGAGCAACGCAGAAACTAAGCCTTCTGATTTGTAGTTTTAAATATAGGATTTTATTATATTAACGCAAGAAATTTTAATTTATCGGTGAAAATTAACCGGCTATAGCATGTTACTATTTTATATTCCAGGCAAAAGCACATCATAATTATTATAATGAGTTACATATTATTATATGTCAATTTAGCTAGTTGGTATAAAGAATCTATGCGTTGTCAGTATATGGGACATAAGTACAAATGTACAATTAACTTTATATGAAAAGTTATAAATTTATCAATATATGTTCGGAGGATGTTAAGGTGACTGAGCTATTCAATTTATCAGAGAAACCTTGCTCGTTGTTTTTGGAAGGCATCAAAGGAGGGAAAGTTCATTTTAATTAACATATATGTTTTAGTAAGGATTTATACTTCATCTATGTGAAAAGTTATAATTAGGGGTGGGCATATATCGGGTAAAACCGATAATTCGAACCGTTAATTCTTTATTGGGTTATCGGTATTGGGTTATTGAGTTAACGGTTCGGTAATGGATTAAATTTTTTTTTATTGGGTTATCGGTTCGGGCTCGGTTTGTATTTTTGTTATTGGGTAAAAACCGATAACCCAATAAGAATGAAGTAATTTACTAATTTACCCTTAAGTATATACTAGGGTTTTATTTTTCTAATTCCCTCTTCAGTCTTCAGTCCTCTCAGTTCTCATTCTCGTTTCCGCCGCAGCCCCCAAGAGTCAAGACGCAAGACTCACCAGTCACCACTAGTTCTTCTCCAGACGCCAGTGCCTCACTAGTTCTCCGCCAGTCACGACGGCTCACTCCCTCACTCGTCAATCGCATCGTGTAAGTTTTGGCTCAAGATTTTCTGTTTGCTTCTTGTTAATTGTTTTGATTTTTGCTAACCTTCACATTACCTTGTAATATATATCAGGCTATCAATTATATATGTGAGTCTTGTAGTGGCCATCTTGTAGTGTTAAGTTATTTTTGAGAATGATCTTGTAGTATTTGGTATATCAAATTTTTTCTTTGATTGGATTTGTTCGGGAAGGTTGTGAAACTGTGAATCTGCGATGCATTTATTGAACACCACAAAAAAAAAAAACTTACATGACTGTGTGTTGCTATTGTTGCCTCGCTGCTTGATTTCTTTTAAATTTAAACTTACATAGGTGATTTGAGTTAACATAGGTGATTTTGTGATACAATAAAAGAGCAATGTCCAGCACCCCTATATTAGCCTCCAATAAAAAATCTTATAAATTCATTGTTTTGAATTAGATTTTTCACTCTAATTTGCCTAGCTGGAGATAAATTTGTAATCATTTGCATGCCTTCAGTGGAGTTTGGTAGAGCACAATACTAGGATTTCCCACGTAACTGCACAGTTTGATTTCTTTGTTTTAGATATTGCTTTTGTTAAGAAACAACTGTTTCTTTATTTTATATATTGCAATTTTTTTTAGATACTGCATAGTTTGATTTCTTTGTTTTATATATTGCAATTTTTTTAGTTGTTTTATCTTATCGGGTAAACAGATAATCGAACCGATAACGATATATAACCGATTAACTGATAACCGATAACCAACATCTTATCGGTTTGGTTATCGGGTTATGATATTTGTAAACCGATAACCGATAGGCAAAACTGATAATGTTCAAAACCGAACCGAACCGACCGATGCCCACCCCTAGTTATAACTAAGTATAATTGAACTATTGAATAATTTACTTGTTCACCTGTGACCAGGGGCAGATTTATCTTAGACTATACGGTGTCACGTGACACCGCTTCGTCGGAAAATTTCATTAAATACATATATAAATGATATGCAAAAATTAATAAATCGTTATATAATAATACCTCCGGTCCAAAATAAGTGATTTTTTGGTCTTTTTCTTATGGTCCAAAATAAGTAATTTTTTCAGATTACAAGAATGAATTAATTATTTTTTTTCTACATTGTCCTTGGAGTAAATAGTGTTGGAATATGTGATATGAGTGTTTATGTGAGATAGTAAAGGTTAATATGACCAATTTTATTACTAATTAATGCTAAAAGGTAGATTTCTTAATCTGTGTGAAAACATCCAAAAAATCACTTATTTTGGACCGGAGGGAGTAAAGAATGTAAAGAATGACGCCACTTGATAAATCTGCATTGCTTGGTCCGTTGGTTAAGGTGCTACAATTCTCCAGTTTGGTTATGGGGTTTGCATAGTTTTGTTCTTTTAAGTTTTACAGTCCCTTGGCATCTTTAAAAATGATTGATATGATCTAAATTATTATTTTTTTCGCGACATCGTTTCAAATTTATTTGTTTACTTTTTTTAAATGTGATACCGTTTATAAAAAATTCTGCTTACACCACTGATACATATTTCTTATTGTATTTAATGATTATATTCATCGTCATAAAACAAGAGCATAAAACTTGAAAAATACAATTAAAACTGGAGTACTTTGCTTATAGATGCATTATCCAAAACAAACAATTCAAATTTAAAAAAAAAAAAAAAGGAGAGAGAGGGAAGCCTAAATCCCTCACGGAGAGTTCCTCTTGGAGATACTTGGTTCCACGTTCGTAATGAAGATTTGAGATATCTTTTATATATTTTTTATAAAATTGGAAGGGAAGAAGAATTGACTTTTTAACAAATAAGCAAGGTATAGACTATAGTCCCCTAAAAGTTGATGAAATTTTCGTCAAACACACATTAAAAAAATAAAGAGTTGAGATTATGTAATTAAATAATTGTTATTGTTCTAGCCAAAAGTGAAGCTTCAGTGTATAAGCAAGTTTAAAAAATAAAAAAAAAAAAAAAAAAAGCACAGACGTCCAATTCATGACTTCTTCGATGTGGAAAAGTAGAATTGGCCAAATAAAAGAGCAGTTATCCAGCAGGATCAGTACCACATGAAGACGTTGTACATCATCCACTTAAGATTGTACTTTCTCGGGTAGTTTAAGAATTTGCCGTGGCATTTTATCAATATATGTTACAAGAAAGTATACTAACGAAGTGAATGCTAGTATATAAAGCGACAAGGAAAAGATGATCATCATGTTGCTCCCAACCGCACATACAAGTATACGTAATCGACAAATAATATATGATTATAAGTTCAGATATCCTACCAACTGTTGATACCTAATTTTCACTACTAGAATTCCTTTAAAAAGCGACCAAAGATTAGCGACTAAATTTGGGCTGTCAAGAAAAGCGATCAAAGTTGGTCGCCAAACTGCCGAAAATAATAAAAAAAATATTTGAAATACTTTAGCGACCAAAGTTGGTCGCTATTGGACTGGTCAGACTTGCTTGGTCAAAGATATACTGAGATTAGCGACCAATGTTGGTCGCTAAAGTGGGACCCACATAAATTTTTTTAATAATTTTATTATTATTTTATAAAACTTATAAAATATAAATATATATAATTTAAAACTTGCGACCAAAGTTGGTCGCTAACTGAAGGATAAGTTGATAGCGACCAACATTGGTCGCTAACATGGGACCCAGTTATAATATTTTAATAAATATATATGTATTTAAAAAAATTATAAAATATAAATAAATATAATTAAAAATTTAGCGACCAAAGTTGGTCGCTTAATGAAATAGAGACCAAGTTGGTCACCAAGGTGGGACCCAGTTCTAACATTTAACAATTTTTATTATTAATTTAAATATTATATAAAATATAAATAAATTTGATTAAAATTTAGTGACCAAATTTAGTCGCTTAATTAAATTCATGTGCAGTTAGTGACCAACTTTTGTCGCTAAATTAAATTCATTTACAGTTAGCGACCAAAGTTGGTCTCTATACGGTCAAAATTAAAAATTACTTTTGTATTTACTATGTAAATAATATAAATGTAAGTCGTTAATACTTTTGTAATACAAGGGATGAATAGTACTACGAAGCGGGCGTGTGTGTCTATATATAAAATATATATATACTTACGCTATATTATGCACTAAGTATAAGTGTATTAGGTAATACCGTATCGAATATAGCTTTTATATATATA